>VDFB02065704.1:0-21927 GCA_007258455.2 Sequoia sempervirens
AATATAGTCATCAACAGTCATCAAGATTGTTACACTATCTTCATGATTGCATTTTGACAAAGTAGACACTGTCACTCAACAAAATAACTGTCAAAGCATTAAGACTATCATCAAATTACTAACAGCTGCTAAAGCATAATGCTACCTCCTCCTTGATCACTTGACTGAGATACGCAAGACCTCAATTACTAAACAAACATACAGGGAAATAACTAACATACTGAGACACAGAGAGCAATCATGGAAATCACTGTCCATTCAAAGTAAATATCATTGACAAGATGGAATTTGTGAACTACAAATTCACTTGCATTGCACTGTGATCATACTGCCCCTGCAAAAAGATTTTCTCAACACTATCAAACTGAGGTTTTATAACTGCAAATCCTTTGTGACTGAGATCATGGACCGCCGTCAACTTCTAAAGCAAAAATACCATCTCACTGCCTTTGTCATCTCTTGACAAATACAATATATCTCCTTGTGAACCTTTGTATAAGCATCTACTGCTTGAATTGCCATTGACCATTAAACATCATATCTGCCTCAAGATCTATATCATATTGCCAATGTAAAACAAAGACTGCCACTAACATTTAAATCATATCCAAAGCATTAAGAATATCACTGCCAAACTGTCCACTGTGAATAGGATCCTTGCACTGCGATTGTTTCTTGCACTGTGGAACAATCAAAGAGGCATACAAACACCACAATCATCACACTCTGTCACTGTCCAAGCAACTAATAGCATCAAGGAACCACTGGTCCAATGACAACTAAGTAATCATTTTCCACACTGTCTTGAGCATCATGCAAGACAAGCATCACATGTTTCCTCAAGATCACTTAAAGCACTGTGAAACAATCATAGAACTGCTGGTAGATACCAACTTCAGAACCAGAAACAACAGAGAACATCAGAACACTGCAAAGATACAACTTCTTTGCTGCTTACAATAGGGTTTGGATGGTAAAACAATAAACATCTCCCCCTAACCTCATGCTTCCCTTTATGCACTTACAGATGTCACTTGTGCAGTATGCACAAGCTTAGATTCATCCTTCTCTTTCTCTTGCTTTCTTCTCCAAACCTTCTTAGTGCCTGTCTTCTTATGATGAATAAAAAATTCCACCAAATTACTCTTACAAGATTGTGCTTTATGTCCAAAATTGTTACATCTGTAGCATATAATCTTGTAACCAAAATTATCATTTCTTACTTGTGTATTACAAAACCTTGCAGTGTGACCTAGATGGCAGCATTTAGAACATAGAACCTTACTTTTTCTATATGACCAAGCATAAGAGTTCTCATTCCATCCAACTTTCTTTCCAAGCATCCAACACTCTTTTGCTCCATGACCAAACTCATAACATGAATAGCAATGACCATGAAAAGAATTTTCAAACCTGGGCCTTTGATGCTGTTCTGAATGAAAAGAACTTTTGAACTTGTTATTGTTGGCTTGTGCAGAGGTATTCTCTATTGTCTTCTTCTTGTCTTCAGTCTTAGGAGCAGCAGAATGATAGTTTAAATCTATCTTCTTTCTTGGAGTTTTTCTAACATTAGAACTCTGCCCTTTTTCAAAGCCTAAACTAGTAGTATCCTTGTGATGTTTTTGCTTGTTCAACATTTCATTCAAGTATTCAGTGCTCTTTTCTAATTGAAGATTCTTGTGCAACATGGAAGATGTCTTTTCTAGATCCTTTCTCAAAGAAACTATCTCTGTTTCATATATTTCACTATTAGCCTCTTTTGCCTTTAACTGATTTTTGACTTCTTCTATTTTCTTAACTTCTGCAACTTGCACCTTCAAATGTATGATCAACTTTTCTGCTTCGTGAAGGTCTGAAAGAGTTTTAGTCTTGGACACCTTTTCTTCATGAAGCTGCAACTTTAATCTTTGATTCTCCAATCCAAGTTTCTTAATCTCTTCAAGGGCACAAATAAGCTCACCTTCAATATCAATTTCACAATCATTTTCATCATACTCTTGTTCAAAGTCACTCACAAAGTGTTCTCCTTCTTTGTCAATATTTTCAACTACAAAATCATCTTTTAACCTTGTATCTTCTTCAATTTGTAAGTCATTTCTTACAACTGCTTACTCATCAACTTTTGTATTTGGTTTAGGTGGTGCTTGTTGTTTAGCACTCTACTGAGTATTTCTTTTGCTTTTTTCCATTGTACTCCATCACCAAGATCAACCCAAGTTGATTAAACTTCTGTAGGGAACCTTGCTGCTCTGATACCACTTGTTGGAATACATGACCATTGAGAGGGTGGGGGTGGTCAAATAAAACCAATTCCAAAACTTAATACACTTGATTATTCAAAGACCCTAGATAGTGTATGTTATGAAAATCATGAAGATATGCAAATCAGAGCATAACATCTGAATCAAGAATAAACAACCAAGCATAGTTGAGTCTATGTTTAATAACCAAGCATGAGAAGCCATCGAATCTTCCATTGCCAAATTCTTTTTTGCCCATGCCATCCCATTTCATGTGGCTCGTTAATCTTATTTCAAACCAATGGTTAAAGATATAGCCACTATTGGTCCTTCATTCATACCCCTTGGAGATCATAAGCTACGCACCACCCTCCTAGACAAAGAGTACTCCAAAGTTAATGTGTTAATGGAGGATATGAGGCGAACGTGGATGAGGACGGGTTGCCCTATAGTGATGGAAGGATGTATTGATGTTAGACATCGATCACTCATCAATATCATAGTCACATGCCCTGTTGGTTCTTATTTTCTTAGAGACATAGATTGTTCAGGGAAACGTAAGGATGTAGACTTCTAGTTTTCCATTTTGAGAGATGCCATAGAGGAGGTTGGGGTTGCTAATGTGGTGCAGGTGATCACCGATTCGACACGTGTGTGCAAGTCGACTGGTTTGATGGTGGAGGTTACTTATAGGCACATCTTTTGGACCCCATGTTGTGTTCATGCATTGAAAGACATACAGAAGTTGGATTGGGTGAAGCAAGTGGTGGCAAAAGCTAGAGATATTTGGATGTTCATTTGCAATCACCACACCTCACTTGCTCTCTTTAGATCATTTTCAAATAAGGAGTTTCTCAAACTTGTTGAGACAAGGTATGCCACTTCATTTTGTTTCACTTTCAATTTTTCAAAATTTGAAACTTCAAACATTTCAATTTGTATTCTAAATTTGATTTTGTTTTAAATTTTAATGAATCATTTAGTCAATGAATGTAGATATGCCACATACTTCATCTTGTTGGAGAGGATGCTTGAGGTGCATGAGCCTCTACAATTGATGATGGTCAATGCAGAGTGGGCTAGATGGCCTAATTCAAATTTTGCTCAAGGAAAAGCCATCAAACAAAAGATCCTTGATGACGATTGGTGGTCCAATGTGAGGAAAGACATATAAGATTGCCGATTTTCATATTAAATTTTTGATTTTAATATTTTAATTTTATTGTCCAATGTTCCAACTTTTGAAGTTTCTAACATGTCAATTAATTCTTTTGAACTTTTTGTTTGCATTTTGCAGATATATTTGCTCCTTCATCTCGCCTATTGTAGATGTCATCCGATATGCTGATACAAATTCTCCTAGTCTTGGAAAGATATGAGACATTTGACAGTATGCTTGGGAAGATCAAGCAAACAGTTTTGGCAAAGGATCCCACTTTGGGTTTATATGAGCAACACATTAGGCCCATTGTGACGTGAAGGTGTAACAAAATGAACACCTCGCTTCATATGGCTGCCTTTTCTCTAAATCCCAAATGGTATGCACCAAGGGATGGTAGGGTGCCTCCATGTGATGATCTTGAGGTTTTAGATGGGTTCACACGGGCCATTGATAAGATGTTTTCAGCAGAGTAGGCTTCAGTACTTCAGACACAATGCCTTGACTTTGCTAATCTTTGTGGCCCAACTTTGAGTAAACATAAGTGAGGTTGGATAGAGCTATATTAGCTCAAACAAACCCTATTGGATGGTGGACATGGCATGGGAGGGATACATCGCAGTTGAAGACACTTGCTACTCGCATTCTTGCACAGGTTGCTAGTTCCTCTGCCAAAGAGAGGAATTGGTCCACATATAGCTTTATCCACTCCCGTCAAGAGGAATAGACTTATCTCTAGATGAGCATAGAATCTAGTGGCCGTGCATAGTGCTCTTTGGCTTCAAGATCGGTATTGATAGAATCTAGCTCTACAGTGGGATGTGATCAGGGCGGTAAACCCTAGGTTGATGAGGAGGAGACACCTGAGGGTTTGGTTGGGATTCCGTTGGTTGAGGTTGAGGTGGACCATTGCAGTGGTAGTGACAATGACTTAGAGGATGACTTTGATTTTGATGCGGTTATGGGAGATCCTGCGGATTAGGGGCAGCAGTGCTATTGCTCTTTGTTTATTGTATTTTGATTTTCATATCATACTTTAAAACTATATGGCAACAATGTAGCCTTTGGGCATTTTGATATAAGTTTATACATTATAACTTGGAGGTTCTTTCACGATTCATGTATGTTAATTTTGAATTTTGAATGCTTATTGAGTATTGACAAATAATGTTGAACACAAATGTTATATGTTAAGGTTCTATAATGTATATTATGCATGCCATATCCATGCTTTCATATAAATATTTAAAATTTCCCTATATTTTGTATAGCCGTCCCCCCGCCGTCCCCAAATTTGGCCTCAAAATCGGGAAACTTGAGGACTCGTCCCGCATTCCCCTGTCGTCCCCGTCCCAAAAAATTGGGGTAACACTGATATAAACTTGTTGACGGTTGCCAAGGAATTCCAATTGTTGGCAACTACCTAAACTAATTCATCAATCAACAATGCATATCCATACTTGTTAGACTAACCAAAAGTACAACATAACTAATTTGTAATTTATAGCTAGTATTTATTTTATGCTATCTACATCAGCCCCCCAGAAAAGAAAAGTTGTCTTTCAAATGACAAAATTTAGAATCAACAATCATCACTAAGCTGTAGAGTTAGAAGATGTCCCTAGAGGTAGTGTAGACACTAAAGGGGTTGAATGTTGGGAGGCAGCTGCACATAATTTATGGACTTTGTTGCTTTAGGAGATTAGCAACCAAAAGTTCTTGTTTTGACCATTTGCATGGCCTCCATTAATTGAGTCTTGGCCTTCTCATTGGCCATTCAAATTTTTTATATCTTTCCAATCTTTGTCAACACACTTATGCTATTTTAGCTCTGTAAGTTGAGTCTATTGAGCTATTTGGGTTTGAAATCTAAGCCTTTGATCGTCTAATTTCTCAATTGTTTTGAAATCCTCACAGATTCATCAATTTTAGAACCAATTGCATGTTGGGTTGCCATCTCTATCTACAACATGAGGTATAGATATTTGAAATGGTACTCGATGGAGTATAGAGCCTTTAAAACCTTCTCATTTGATCCTCCAAAAGATGGTGGAAATCACACTAGAATCTATTTATGTTTCATCTTCGATAGTTAAGTAACAGGCCGCCCATGAGAAATATAGATTTGAATGAACTTGTAATGATAGTCTCCTTCAACAAATTGTTGAATGTGTCGGGCATCTTGTAAAACCAAAGGAGAATGGGAATTGTCTAATCTTCGTGCAATATTTGCTATCTAACTTCTTGTTCTCTTCCTTGACAACTTTGTGATCTCTTCCCACTTTTGTTTGGGTATAAGGAAATATGAGAAGTGCGATGCTAGTTTGTGTTTCATTTGTTTTCTTTTTGTCGACTTCTATCTATCTAACATTGCTTTATTTGTTTTCTATGTGCTTTATGGTCTTGTTCAACACATAGATATTTGAGTATAATAAAATGCCTTGTGACGAGTCTCGACAGATGGTCGAGGAGTATATCTACTTCTTTTCTCACTCTTAGGTTATCACAAATCACTTCTTGAGGAACTTGGCTTTGTTCAGGTTATTTTCCCTTGTGTTCTTTCATAGATATGTCCCACAAGTAGACAAGATCTTCTGTGAGATTGTCTTCTCTTTGTTGATTGGATTTCGTTGGTTTGTCTATTGGTTGTCCCATTTATATATCCATCTTTTATACTATTGGTTTTCTTAAAGGCAATGATGCCAATGTTTATTTGTTAAATGAATACACAACTATTTAATGCATAGTAAACTAGTTTCATACTCAAATAATTTATATGAGAATTGTAGAGTAATTTTCATATGATATAATTGTTGCTTTCTTTATTTATTAGATTCTCTTATACAAAACTAGAATAAGGGAACAATTCCATTGCACAGTCCCTTTTCTTGACTATAGGACTATATAAACTTGCCAATGGTTGCCAAGAAATTTCAACCATCGGCAACTACTAAAACTAATTCCATACGTCGATAAGGTATATTCATGCTTGTTGGACTAATTGAAAGTACAACATAACTAATATGTATTTTATACTATCGACAAAGACTTTCATGCACCAAAAAAAAATGAAATTTTATTTTCTCACACATTACAAAAGCCTCAAACCCCTTAAGTACCATTCATTTTCCTCATGTGCTAAAATTCCTCAAGCGCTTTTGAAAGACTCTTTGTAGTGGTGCATCCTTGGCCTTAGATACATGCTATTACATTGAATAGAGAATTTCAATTTTAAAACCTTCTTTGCTTTGGCATGTGGCAATACACTCATGGTCACAATTAATTTTTTTTTTCTTCTTCTTTGGATTGGTGCACCTTGCCTCTTGCATGCGCCACTACTCTATAGACGTGCTTTGGCACATGCCAATACTCTTTGATTTAAATTTTTCAACATTCATCTTTCTTTATATTGGTGCAGGTCCAATTGTTGATGACTGTTTCATGCCCCATGAGGGTTAGAAAAAGCTCAACAAGACAATGTGAAGTAGATAGGATTTCAAAACATGTCATGGGTAAGTAAATGAAGGTTTCAGTTTATAAGCATGACACAATACCAAATTTTCGTATGGGTACAACACACTTCAAGTTTACAGGGAAAACTTTCCATTGGAGACTCAACTTTCCAAAAGATGCGAGAGGTTGTTTCCTACAAATTTCTATACCACTACTGAGGAAGCTGCTGACCATAGGACAACTTTTTTATCAGAATTTCTTAGGCATGACAAAAGAAGCAAAAGGAATTGCAAATATCTTGACCAAGCACAATTCCAACTCAATTTCTACAACAACCAGGACCATACAACGGATGCAAATGGACTATGTAGCAATAGGTGGTTGACTACATTTTAGTGACCACATATACCATACATAGATGGGCCTTGCAGGCCCATCTTATCCACTTGGTCTTATGTGAGAATTTTTTCTTTGGCTACTAGCTACACAAAGGCATTGCCCTTCAGTAACTCAGCCTTTAGACCAGATCACAGATGCAGCCAGTCAGCCATTTGGGGCTGGTTACTAGTAGCGAACAGATACCAGATTTTTGGTGTATGTACCAAACTTATTCCTGGCCCAGTGAAGTACATCAGGATGATGTGCAAAGTGACTTGCTCTCTCTCTAGGTGATCCTACATAATAGATAACTTAGCTTGTTAGATACACGGGACAATAAATATGCCCCCTTATACCCTCCACTCTGCCAAGGTCTTCAGTAGTAGTTCGGTAATTGCACAGTTAGGACTCCCATAGGTCAAAAGATCATGCCTCTGGTTGCTACTATTTCTGTATGGGAGCATAGCAGCCTGTTCCCCATCCCTAAATTTTCTCAAAATCTGGGTGAGGCTCCATCCATAAGGTCCCAGTTCAAGTGTTCTGCCCATAAGGTCGCTTCAGGAATTTATGAAATTCCATAGATGAGAACCTTTTGGGAGGGTGTCTGAAATATGCTAACCAATTTTTTCGAAGAATAACACAAAATAACCAGCAATAGATGATATGATTAGCGTTAGCCTCAAATTAAAATCTGAACTTGAATGGAAGATGCTGAAGCTTGAACTGAAGAAACTGAATTGGAATAGAAGAACTACTCAACGTCAAGAATGTGCACTCAAGATCCCACTGAGGGCGAGGTGCTAACATATGACGGAGTCTAGAAATTGAAATCAAGAACTATTAGGCGGATAACCAGCCATGAGAAACAATTCCACGCTACCACCAAACAGTGGGGGGAAAAGATTACAAATGAAAGCAATTCATCCGCTGCGGCGGGCATCCACAGAACTGTGGGGATTCACCACTATGAGTGGGTAAAAGTTATTACAATAAAATTAACCACACTGGCGGTAAACCATCCAGGGGACTTATGTAAGAAGATACAGAAAGAAATTGCAGCAATTAAAAAACTGGAACAGTACTACTGTTTGCAGTTTGTACAAATGAATAATAAGCTGCAAAATTACTTAGAAATTACAATGATCTTCAAACACAAGATGGATAGATGTTTTTCAATGTTTGTAGAACTTTCTAACAGCAGATAATAAATCAGAAATCAGAACTACTACAAACTGATACAAAACTGTGAAACTGGAAATATCAATCTGCAACTATGAGAATCAATGAAATCTTCATAACTCACTCAATTCTTCTCCGAATGACGTGAAACGAGTTGCAAATGCACCATACAAGTCTGGCGCCCAAGTTAGAATCCAGAAACAGCAACCAAAGTCCTTAATTTATTTGGCACGAATCCCAATGCAGCTCTAAATGGTACGGCCCCTTGAGAAAATCGACTTTGCAATATAAAATCAACAACTTCAAAATAAAATCTGATTTTTGGTGGAAGTTGGCGCCTCCAGTCAACAATTAGATTGCTCAAACACCCAGAACCAAATAAAAATCACTCAGCAAGATACGAACAGAAAACAGCTTCAGCTGTAGCAAAACCAGGAACTTCAAAACTGTAGAATTCACCAAATTTCTCAATCTTTATTGCTCAATCTGCTAGTCTGATGTGAGAAGCAGCAATGTTCCAACTAGGTGTTGTATTTTCAAACACGAAATTGGGAATGGGCTAGGAGGTAGCATCCTCGAAGCAATAGCAAAATGTCCATAGTCATTTTGACAGCATAACAATATGGTAATTGATGGATATCAAATGCTGGAGTCATGTCTTCATTTTATAAGAAATGAGAAACTCTTCAACTTCCTCAATTGGCACGCCAAAAGACAACCATTTGAATTCTCCTTATTTTCAAATTTCATAAAATATATTCCTCATAAAGTGGCGTCCACTTTCCTCCAAGCATAAATTCAAAAATATAAAATATTATTATCACCTTATGACAAGGCGTACCCTTCAAAGTCCCCTTTTTAAAACAACTTGCAAGTTGTATCCTTAGGCCAAGGGGTCAATTGAAAATTATAACACTTATGCCAATACTTAGTAGATTTCAACAAATTAAGCTTGAGAGGAAGATATTGAAACAACCAATAATATGCTCACTGAAGAGAAGACTGAAGACAACCAACTGCATACTGCCACAACCATCATTTACTAAAAATAGTAAATAAAATGAAATGCTACAAAAGCCAAGCCCATGAAACCCTAATTTCCACCTCATTCCAGTCTACGGGTTCCGGAATAGACTGAAGAATGCCAATGCTGATCACTGATGAGAAGGGGACATTACAGTCCGCCCTCCTCGAAATTGCTTGTCCCCAAGCAACTGCAAAGATGGATGCAACAAAATCTGTTCACCTTCCCACGTAGCATCTTCAATAGGCAAATTCCTCCATCTACCAAATATTCTTTGATTGTCCTTCTTCTCAAAGAACGTTCTCTAGTATCAAGGATCTCTTCTGGAATCAACACTAAATGACCTTCCTCATCCAATGGAGGTAATTCTGATGTAGCCACCACATTGTGTCCAATTGCCTTCTTGAGGCGAGACACATGAAAAACATTATGTATTTTGCTTTCAGCTGGAAGTTCCAACTCATAAGCAACTTCACCAATCCTTTTGGTGATTTTGAAAGGACCATAAAAGCGTGGCTTTAACTTTTCTGCACCACTCTTCTTGAGAGAAGATTGTCTATATGGCTGAAGCCTCAAATAGACCATGTCCCCAACTTCAAAAGACCTTTCCACACGCTGCTGATCAGCGTATAACTTCTGCTGATTCTGAGCTTGTTGCAGATTTTCCTTAAGAGTCTTCAAGATGTCCTGGCTTTGTTGCAACATATCCAAAGCCTGTGGGGCTCTACTATCACCAAACACTAGATCAACAAAGTTAGTAGCCTCATAACCATAAAGAGCCTTAAAAGGAGACATCTTAATTGACATGTGATAAGAAGAGTTGTAACAATACTCTCCTAAATGAAGCCATTTAATCCAAGCTCGCTGCTGTCCTGAAACATAGTTCCTTAGGTAGCCCTCTAACCACTTGTTAACAATTTCTGATTGCCCATCTGTTTGTGGGTGATAACTTGTGCTTGGAGTAAGCACTGTCCCACTCAATCTGAAGATCTCCTGCCAAAAAACACTTAGGAACTTGCTGTCCCTATCACTGACAATTGTTTTAGGCAACCCATGCAAACGGAACACCTCTCTAAAAAACAACTCAGCCACTTGAGCTGCTGTAAATGAAGTGGTAACAGCAAAGAAATGAGCAAATTTTGTTAGTCTATCAACCACAACAAATATACAGTCACGTCCTTGCACCTTGGGCAACCCCGTGATAAAATCCATGGCAATACTTTCCCACTTCTGATTTGGAATAGGCAAGGGCTGAAGTAAACCAGCAGGAAAAGAGTGTTCATTTTTATTCCTTTGACAAGTAGGACACTCTCTAATGTAATTCAAGACTTCATCTTTCAAACCTTTCCAAGTGAATCGTTCACGAATCTGCTTGTAAGTCTTGAAAATCCCTTGATGACCAGCAAGGGGAACATCATGAAAAGCTTGTAGAATCTTTTTCTTAAGCTTAGATTCTTGTACTAAAAAGATTCTATCTTTATAATAAATTAATCCATCAACCAACTTATACCTTCCATCAACCAATTGACCTTCTAACAAGCTGGTTGCAAACTGATTTTTAACATAATCAGCAGCAATTAATTCTTTCCAATCTGCTGATAACTCACAAATTGACTGCAAATGAGGCCTTCTAGAAAGTGCATCAGCAACTATATTATTTTTTCCTTTGACATATTCAATGTCAAAGTCATATGCTTGGAGTTTACTTACCCATTTTTGCTGCCTTTCATTCAATTCCTTTTGGCGCATGAAATGTTTAAGACTGTTGTGATCAGTCTTAACAACAAATTTACTTCCCACCAAGTATTGACGGAATTTAGACAAAGCATGCATGATAGCAAGCATCTCTTTGTCATAAATAGAGTAAGTTTTTTCTGCCCCTCTCAACTTTCTACTCTCGAAGACAATAGGATGTTTGTCTTGCATTAGGACAGCTCCAACTCCTTCTCCTGAAGCATCACATTGTAATTCAAAAGGTTTTGAGAAATCCGGAAGTGCCAATACTGGACACGAACTCATGATTTGTTTAAACTTATCAAAAACCTCTTGTGCTTGCTTAGTCCAAAGAAAAGCTCCTTTCTTTGTAAGATCTGTCAAAGGTGCAGCTTGATGAGAATAACCTTTTACAAATCTTCTATAGAATCCACATAACCCTAAAAAACCTCTCAAATGAGAAATAGTCTTAGGAGTTGGCCAATCAAGAATGGCCCTTATCTTTTCTGGATCCACTTTCACACCCTTTGAGCTGATAATGTGGCCAAGGTATAAAAGTTCTTCCATCCCAAACTCACACTTTGACTCTTTGGCGAATAGAAATTCCGCCTCTAAAATGGTAAGCACTTCTTCCAAATGCTTAAGGTGCTCTTCCCATGACTTACTGAATATGAGAATATCGTCGAAGAAGATGAGCACAAACTTCCTCAACTACTGTCTAAAAATCTTGTTCATACAAGATTGGAATGTGGCTGGAGCATTTGTCAAACCAAAAGGCATGACAAGAAATTCAAAATGCCCAAAGTGGCATCTAAATGCTGTCTTTTCTATATCCTCCTCCCTCATTCTGATTTGGTGATATCCCGAACGAAGATCAATCTTTGAGAAGAACATTGCCCCATGGAGCTCATCAATAAGCTCATCAATCCTAGGGATAGGATATCTATTCTTGATGGTTTTCTGATTTAATGCGCGATAGTCAACACACATACGCATTGTACCATCTTTCTTTTTGACCAGCACTACTGCTGAGGCAAATGGACTCTTGCTTGGTCTAATAAAACCACTTTCCAACAGCTCCTTGATGGCCTTTTCAATTTCATCTTTCTGCCTCTTTGGATAGCGGTAAGGTGTAGTAATGACTGGTTTTGCTCCTTCTTCTAATTCAATCACATGTTCAGAACCTCTTTCAGGAGGTCTTCCAGGAGGTAAGCTTCCAAAGACTTTACTTTTCTTTGAAAGTAAGGCTTGAATATCAGGATGATATTGCCTTTTTTCCTCAACCGGATCAGCTGGTAAAACCATACATTCAGCAGCCCATTCAACCTGATCATGGCGGATCAGCCTTTCCATCCTTTTCAAAGACACAATTCGAGGGCCTCCATTTGACATCCCTCTTAAAACAACCTTCTTTCCATTAGACTGAAATTTCAGCCCCATGGTTTGCAAATTCAATGTGATCTCACCAAGAGATCGCAGCCATTGTATGCCCAACACAACATCAGTGTCTCCTATACCCACCACATAAAAATCATCCTTAATTTCATGATTCCCTAATTGCAAAGATAGATTAGGGATTCTCCTTGTGCAAGACATAGTGAAACCATCCGCAACCATTACTTTGAAACCATCAAAATTTTCAGTCTTTAAACCTTTTCTAGCAACTAGCCCTTCATCAATAAAATTGTGAGTTGCTCCAGTATCAATTAGGGCAACTATCCTTTGTGAATTTACCACTCCATGAACCCTAAAAGATTCATTCTTTTGAAAACTGGATAGTTGTGCAAAAGCACTACTATCTCCAACCTCTTCGGACTTGTCTTCTTGAACTTCTTCACCTTCACTACTTGCTGATTCGTATTGCTGATCAGACGAATCAGATTCTGATCCATAATCAGAATAGCCCTCCATTTGAACTACTTTGCCTCTTCCATAGCAACGGTGGCCTTTCACCCAAGGCTCACGACAAGTGAAGCAAACTCCATCCTTTCTAAGCTGTTCTTTGAGTTCTTCGGACAGCCTTGGTGGAAACTTCTTGGGCAGATTTGAAGATGGCTTTTTATCCTTCTTATGGCTGAATGTTCTTGAGTGAAATTTAGGTCTTGGGGCTGCCAATTCCATGCTCCTAGCTTTCTTGATAGCTTCATCCAATGTTGGAGGATCAAATGCTTTGACCCAACCCTTCAAAGGCTCCATTAAACCTTCAGCAAAAAGGACAACAAGTCTTCTTTCAGTAATGTTGGGCACCATTACTGATAACCTCTGAAAATCAGCCACATAATTCTCTAAAGATCCTTGCTATTTCAACTGTGCCAATTCTCTAAACTTCAATTCCGGATCTTTGGTGTCAAATCTCTCAATCAGCTTATTTGTAAACTCTCCATAAGTGCGAATAAGGTTGTGGCCAAGAGTGACCAAACCGTGAGTCCACCATTCATGAGCTATGCCATCTAAGTGTAAGGTAGCAAATTTGATAGCATCTTCTTCCGGCATAGGTCTAAGGGAGAGGTAGTTATCTAACTTTTGCACCCATGACCTGGCTGTACACTTGTTACCACCATCAAAATGTTCCATAGTGATCTTTCCCAAAGCTTGGTAAAAATCATTTCTAGGGCCTGCAGGAGGACGTTGATCATTCCTACCACCATTTCTCCGACTCCTTTGATTCATGAATTGATCAAAGGTCCATGCTCCTCTCATGTCAAGAGGTAAGGACACATACTCCATATAGGCTTGACGAGCATCATCAGCAAAGTTTGGAGTAGCCTCAACTGGTTGTTGCTCTTCCCTTGGTGTGAAAACAGGAAAGAGGGGTCTAGAGGATGACCCACTATGAATTGTAGTATGCTGACCTACAATTCTGTCCCTAGTATTCACCTCAGGACTGCCACTGTTATTATTTCCATTCACTCCACTATTTTCTCCAGCTGAGTTATTTTGGGGCTGAATAATACTCTGAGCTGCTTGCTGATCCAACTTGGATAACAAACGGGACATCATATCTATCATCCCGTCAAACTTCTTCTCCACTCTATCCCTTTCTTCATTATCTTTTCTTACTGAATCTGACATTATGACAATTGTGTGATCAACCACTTCCACTGAATTATCTGAACCTTCCACTGTTTTACCAATGTCTCTTAGAACTTCTGAGAAGGTATCTGCCTCTGGAACGGGCGGAAACTGATGCTGATTTCTGGCCTGACTTCTAGTGTATGGCCTTGTGTCTCTGTCACTCATCAGTTAACTACTGCAATCAGCCACAGGATGGCAGGGTCTTCTGCTCTGATACCACTGAAATATGCTAACCAATTTTTTCGAAGGAAAATCACAAAATAACCAGCAATGGATGGTTGGATTAGCGTTAGCCTCAAATCAAAATCTGAACTTGAATGGAAGATACTGAACTTGAATTGAAGAAACTGAACTTGGAATAGAAGAACTACTCAACGTCAAGAATGTGCACTCAAGATCCCACTGAGGGCGAGGTGCTAACATATGACGGAGTCTAGAAATTGAAATTAAGAACTATTAGGCGGATAACCAGCCATGAGAAACAATTCCACGCTACCACCAAACAGTGGGGGGAAAAGATTACAAATGAAAGCAATTCATCCGCTGCGGCGGGCATCCACAGAACTGTGGGGATTCACCACTATGAGTGGGTAAAAGTTATTACAATAAAATTAACCACACTGGCGGTAAACCATCCAGGGGACTTATGTAAGAAGATACAGAAAGAAATTGCAGCAATTAAAAACTGGAACAGTACTACTGTTTGCAGTTTGTACAAATGAATAATAAGCTGCAAAATTACTTAGAAATTACAATGATCTTCAAACACAAGATGGATAGATGTTTTTCAATGTTTGTAGAACTTTCTAACAGCAGATAATAAATCAGAAATCAGAACTACTACAAACTGATACAAAACTGTGAAACTGGAAATATCAATCTGCAACTATGAGAATCAATGAAATCTTCATAACTCACTCAATTCTTCTCCGAATGACGTGAAACGAGTTGCAAATGCACCATACAAGTCTGGCGCCCAAGTTAGAATCCAGAAACAGCAACCAAAGTCCTTAATTTATTTGGCACGAATCCCAATGCAGCTCTAAATGGTACGGCCCCTTGAGAAAATCGACTTTGCAATATAAAATCAACAACTTCAAAATAAAATCTGATTTTTGGTGGAAGTTGGCGCCTCCAGTCAACAATTAGATTGCTCAAACACCCAGAACTAAATAAAAATCACTCAGCAAGATACGAACAGAAAACAGCTTCAGCTGTAGCAAAACCAGGAACTTCAAAACTGTAGAATTCACCAAATTTCTCAATCTTTATTGCTCAATCTGCTAGTCTGATGTGAGAAGCAGCAATGTTCCAACTAGGTGTTGTATTTCAAACACGAAATTGGGAATGGGCTAGGAGGTAGCATCCTCGAAGCAATAGCAAAATGTCCATAGTCATTTTGACAGCATAACAATAAGGTAATTGATGGATATCAAATGCTGGAGTCATGTCTTCATTTTATAAGAAATGAGAAACTCTTCAACTTCCTCAATTGGCACGCCAAAAGACAACCATTTGAATTCTCCTTATTTCCAAATTTCATAAAAATATATTCCTCATAAAGTGGCGTCCACTTTCCTCCAAGCATAATTTCAAAAATATAAAATATTAATATCACCTTATGACAAGGCGTACCCTTCAAGTCCCCTTTTTAAAACAACTTGCAAGTTGTATCCTTAGGCCAAGGGGGTCAATTGAAAAATATAACACTTATGCCAATACTTAGTAAATTTCAACAATAAAGGCTTGAGAAGAAGATATTGAAACATCCAATAAAATGCTCACTGAAGAGAAGACTGAAGACAACCAACTGCATACTGCCACAACCAACATTTACTAAAAATAGTAAATAAGATGAAATGCTACAAAAGCCAAGCCCAAGAAACCCTAATTTTCCACCTTATTCCAGTCTACGGGTTCCGGAATAGACTGAAGAATGCCAATGCTGATCACTGATGAGAAGGGGACATTACAGTCCGCCCTCCTCGAAATTGCTTGTCCCCAAGCAACTGCAAAGATGGATGCAACAAAATCTGTTCACCTTCCCACGTAGCATCTTCAAAAGGCAAATTCCTCCATCTCACCAAATATTCTTTGATTGTCCTTCTTCTCAAAGAACGTTCTCTAGTGTCAAGGATCTCCTCTGGAATCAACACTAAATGACCTTCCTCATCCAATGGAGGTAATTCAGATGTAGCCACCACATTGTGTCCAATTGCCTTCTTGAGGCGAGACACATGAAAAACATTATGTATTTTGCTTTCAGCTGGAAGTTCCAACTCATAAGCAACTTCACCAATCCTTTTGGTGATTTTGAAAGGACCATAAAAGCGTGGCTTCAACTTTTCTGCACCACTCTTCTTGAGAGAAGATTGTCTATATGGCTGAAGCCTCAAATAGACCATGTCCCCAACTTCAAAAGACCTTTCCACACGCTGCTGATCAGCGTATAACTTCTGCTGATTTTGAGCTTGTTGCAGATTTTCCTTAAGAGTCTTCAAGATGTCTTGGCTTTGTTGTAACATATCCAATGCTTGTGGGGCTCTACTATCACCAAACACTAGATCAACAAAGTTAGTAGCCTCATAACCATAAAGAGCCTTAAAAGGAGACATCTTAATTGACATGTGATAAGAAGAGTTGTAACAATACTCTCCTAAATGAAGCCATTTAATCCAAGCTCGCTGCTGTCCTGAAACATGGTTCCTTAGGTAGCCCTCTAACCAGTTGTTAACAATTTCTGATTGCCCATCTGTTTGTGGGTGATAACTTGTGCTTGGAGTAAGCACTGTCCCACTCAATCTGAAGATCTCCTGCCAAAAAACACTTAGGAACTTGATGTCCCTATCACTGACAATTGTTTTAGGCAACCCATGCAAACGGAACACCTCTCTAAAAAACAGCTCAGCCACTTGAGCTGCTGTAAATGAAGTGGTAACAGCAAAGAAATGAGCAAATTTCGTTAGTCTATCAACCACAACAAATATACAGTCACGTCCTTGCACCTTGGGCAACCCCGTGATAAAATCCATGGCAATACTTCCCCACTTCTGATTTGGAATAGGCAAGGGCTGAAGTAAACCAGCAGGAAAAGAGTGTTCATTTTTATTCCTTTGACAAGTAGGACACTCTCTAATGTAATTCAAGACTTCATCTTTCAAACCTTTCCAAGTGAATCGTTCACGAATCTGCTTGTAAGTCTTGAAAATCCCTTGATGACCAGCAAGGGGAACATCATGAAAAGCTTGTAGAATCTTTTTCTTAAGCTTAGATTCTTGTACTAAAAAGATTCTATCTTTATAATAAATTAATCCATCAACCAACTTATACCTTCCATCAACCAATTGACCTTCTAACAAGCTGGTTGCAAACTGATTTTTAACATAATCAGCAGCAATTAATTCTTTCCAATCTGCTGATAACTCACAAATTGACTGCAAATGAGGCCTTCTAGAAAGTGCATCAGCAACTATATTATTTTTTCCTTTGACATATTCAATGTCAAAGTCATATGCTTGGAGTTTACTTACCCATTTTTGCTGCCTTTCATTCAATTCCTTTTGGCGCATGAAATGTTTAAGACTGTTGTGATCAGTCTTAACAACAAATTTACTTCCCACCAAGTATTGACGGAATTTAGACAAAGCATGCATGATGGCAAGCATCTCTTTGTCATAAATAGAGTAAGTTTTTTCTGCCCCTCTCAACTTTCTACTCTCGAAGACAATAGGATGTTTGTCTTGCATTAGGACAGCTCCAACTCCTTCTCCTGAAGCATCACATTGTAATTCAAAAGGTTTTGAGAAATCCGGAAGTGCCAATACTGGACACGAACTCATGATTTGTTTAAACTTATCAAAAACCTCTTGTGCTTGCTTAGTCCAAAGAAAAGCTCCTTTCTTTGTAAGATCTGTCAAAGGTGCAGCTTGATGAGAATAACCTTTTACAAATCTTCTATAGAATCCACATAACCCTAAAAAACCTCTCAAATGAGAAATAGTCTTAGGAGTTGGCCAATCAAGACTGGCCCTTATCTTTTCTGGATCCACTTTCACACCCTTTGAGCTGATAATGTGGCCAAGGTATAAAAGTTCTTCCATCCCAAACTCACACTTTGGCTCTTTGGCGAATAGACATTCCGCCTCTAAAATGGTAAGCACTTCTTCCAAATGCTTAAGGTGCTCTTCCCAAGACTTACTGAATATGAGAATATCGTCGAAGAAGATGAGCACAAACTTCCTCAACTGCTGTCTAAAAATCTTGTTCATACAAGATTGGAATGTGGCTGGAGCATTTGTCAAACCAAAAGGCATGACAAGAAATTCAAAATGCCCAAAGTGGCATCTAAATGCTGTCTTTTCTATATCCTCCTCCCTCATTCTGATTTGGTGATATCCTGAACGAAGATCAATCTTTGAGAAGAACATTGCCCCATGGAGCTCATCAATGAGCTCATCAATCCTAGGGATAGGATATCTATTCTTGCTGGTTTTCTGATTTAATGCGCGATAGTCAACACACATACGCATTGTACCATCTTTCTTTTTGACCAGCACTACTGCTGAGGCAAATGGACTCTTGCTTGGTCTAATAAAACCACTTTCCAACAGCTCCTTGATGGCTTTTTCAATTTCATCTTTCTGCCTCTTTGGATAGCGGTAAGGTGTAGTAATGACTGGTTTTGCTCCTTCTAATTCAATCACATGTTCAGAACCTCTTTCAGGAGGTCTTCCAGGAGGTAAGCTTCCAAAGACTTTACTTTTCTTTGAAAGTAAGGCTTGAATATCAGGATGATATTGCCTTTTTTCCTCAACCGGATCAGCTGGTAAAACCATACATTCAGCAGCCCATTCAACTTGATCATGGCGGATCAGCCTTTCCATCCTTTTCAAAGACACAATTCGAGGGCCTCCATTTGACATCCCTCTTAAAACAACCTTCTTTCCATTAGACTGAAATTTCAGCTCCATGGTTTGCAAATTCATGTGATCTCACCAAGAGATCGCAGCCATTGTATGCCCAACACAACATCAGTGTCTCCTATACCCACCACATAAAAATCATCCTTAATTTCATGATTCCCTAATTGCAAAGATAGATTAGGAATTCTCCTTGTGCAAGACATAGTGAAACCATCCGCAACCATTACTTTGAAACCATCAAAATTTTCAGTCTTTAAACCTTTCCTAGCAACTAGCCCTTCATCAATAAAATTGTGAGTTGCTCCAGTATCAATTAGGGCAACTATCCTTTGTGAATTTACAACTCCATGAACCCTAAAAGATTCATTCTTTTGAAAACTGGATAGTTGTGCAAAAGCACCACTATCTCCAACCTCTTCGGACTTGTCTTCTTGAACTTCTTCACCTTCACTGCTTGCTGATTCGTATTGCTGATCAGACGAATCAGATTCTGATCCATAATCAGAATAGCCCTCCATTTGAACTACTTTGCCTCTTCCATAGCAACGGTGGCCTTTCACCCAAGGCTCACGACAAGTGAAGCAAACTCCATCCTTTCTAAGCTGTTCTTTGAGCTCTTCGGACAGCCTTGGTGGAAACTTCTTGGGCAGATTTGAAGATGGCTTTTTATCCTTCTTATGGCTGAATGTTTTTGAGTGAAACTTAGGTCTTGGGGCTGCCAATTCCATGCTCCTAGCTTTCTTGATAGCTTCATCCAATGTTGGAGGATCAAATGCTTTGACCCAACCCTTCAATGGCTCCATTAAACCTTCAGCAAAAAGGACTACAAGTCTTCTTTCAGTAATGTTGGGCACCATTACTGACAACCTCTGAAAATCAGCCACATAACTTTCTAAAGATCCTTGCTGTTTCAACTGTGCCAATTCTCTAAACTTCAATTCCGGATCTTTGGTGTCAAATCTCTCAATCAGTTTATTTGTAAACTCTCCATAAGTGCGAATAAGGTTGTGGCCAAGAGTGACCAAACCGTGAGTCCACCATTCATGAGCTATGCCATCTAAGTGCAAGGTAGCAAATTTGATAGCATCTTCTTCCGGCATAGGTCTAAGGGAGAGGTAGTTATCTAACTTTTGCACCCATGACCTGGCTGTACACTTGTTACCACCATCAAAATGTTCCATAGTGATCTTTCCTAAAGCTTGGTAAAAATCATTTCTAGGGCCTGCAGGAGGACGTTGATCATTCCTACCACCATTTCTCCGACTCCTTTGATTCATGAATTGATCAAAGGTCCATGCTCCTCTCAAGTCAAGAGGTAAGGATACATACTCCATATAGGCTTGGCGAGCATCATCAGCAAAGTTTGGAGTAGCCTCAACTGGTTGTTGCTCTTCCCTTGGTGTGAAAACAGGAAAGAGGGGTCTAGAAGATGACCCACTATGAATTGTAGTATGCTGACCTACAATTCTATCTCTAGTATTCACCTCAGGACTGCCACTATTATTATTTCCATTCACTCCACTATTTTCTCCAGCTGAGTTATTTTGGGGCTAAATAATACTCTGAGCTGCTTGCTGATCCAACTTGGATAACAAACGAGACATCATATCTATCATTCCGTCAAACTTTTTCTCCACTCTATCCCTCTCTTCATTATCTCTTCTTACTGAATCTGACATTATGATAGTTGTGTGATCAACCACTTCCACTGAATTATCTGAACCTTCCACTGTTTTACCAAGGTCTCTTAGTACTTCTGAGAAGGTATCTGCCTCTGGAACGGGTGGAAACTGATGCTGATTTCTGGCCTGACTTCTAGTGTATGGCCTAGTGTCTCTGTCACTCATCAGTTAACTACTGCAATCAGCCACAGGATGGCAGGGTCTTCTGCTCTGATACCACTGAAATATGCTAACCAAATTTTTCGAAGGAATAACACAAAATAACCAGCAATAGATGATTGGATTAGCGTTAGCCTCAAATCAAAATCTGAACTGGAATGGAAGATACTGAACTTGAACTGAAGAAACTGAATTGGAATAGAAGAACTACTCAACGTCAAGAATGTGCACTCAAGATCCCACTGAGGGCGAGGTGCTAACATATGACGGAGTCTAGAAATTGAAATTAAGAACTATTAGGCGGATAACCAGCCATGAGAAACAATTCCACGCTACCACCAAACAGTGGGGGGAAAAGATTACAAATGAAAGCAATTCATCCGCTGCGGCGGGCATCCACAGAACTGTGGGGATTCACCACTATGAGTGGGTATAAGTTATTACAATAAAATTAACCACACTGGCGGTAAACCATCCAGGGGACTTATGTGAGAAGATACAGAAAGAAATTGCAGCAATTAAAACTGGAACAGTACTACTGTTTGCAGTTTGTACAAATGAATAATAAGCTGCAAAATTACTTAGAAATTACAATGATCTTCAAACACAAGATGGATAGATGTTTTTCAATGTTTGTAGAACTTTCTAACAGCAGATAATAAATCAGAAATCAGAACTACTACAAACTGTTACAAAACTGTGAAACTGGAAATATCAATCTGCAACTATGAGAATCAATGAAATCTTCATAACTCACTCAATTCTTCTCCGAATGACGTGAAACGAGTTGCAAATGCACCATACAAGTCTGGCGCCCAAGTTAGAATCCAGAGACAGCAACCAAAGTCCTTAATTTATTTGGCACGAATCCCAATGCAGCTCTAAATGGTACGGCCCCTTGAGAAAATCGACTTTGCAAAATAAAATCAACAACTTCAAAATA
>VDFB02065706.1:0-41263 GCA_007258455.2 Sequoia sempervirens
ACATACTAGAAAAAGACATCTCAACCATGCATCCAAGACACATCATTCAAAATTAAAATAACAAAGAAGAAGAGATCCCCATGCCTATTATCGCTTATCCAATCAAATGGAAACAATGTAGCCTTTTCCAATAGCAACAAGCTTGGTAAACAAATTCTCAAGAATATCACTATAAACTCTATCTCTCAAGTTGATAGCTTACTCCTCTCAAAATATAACTTCCTCACAAATTAAATGAACTCACTTCTTTTCTCTCTCTCAATGTAAAACAAAGTATGGTTGGAAATAATGCAGAAATAGGAATTGCAAAAGATGTATAATCTTATAGAAGTATGTGTCCCTTCCAAATGAAATGGTTCAACTATTTATAGAGCAACTTGGTCACCTCATAGCCTATAGTTTAGGCATGTTAATGGACATAAAGCTCCATGCAAAGCAACACATAAAATACAACAGAAAGGTGGTGACTTCTTAGCTTAATACTCAACATAATCACCTACAGGTCAACTTGTTTAGTGAGACCAATCTAAAGACTTATTCAATCTACATATGCTCAATTTTATTTATCACAAAGAATAGACATCTACAACAACTTAGATTCAAAGGTGGCACCATTTCCATTTGCTCACCTTCTTATTTGGCACAGTTTAACTGCCAAAAGAAATAGTTAACTACCATTTTATTACAATAAGCATCCATTGATCCACTTAGAGGATGAATTGACCAAATATTTTAAAACAGTTAACAAAGTCAAGGTTGGTCTTACTAATGGCGTCGAACAAGTCCAAGCTTATTATCAACAACAATATCAAACACAATACAATGTCTTATATTGCGTGTCATTCTGAATGATAATCAGTTTTCACAAACAATCATAAGATATTTTATCGGCCTCATTAAACATAGTCTATAATGACTATAATCAACCTCCATTATCATAGTCTTTATCAACTATAAACAACCTTTATAAATCGGCTTCTATCAAATAAGAGATAGTTGAATTCAAATAACATATATAATATGTTATATATATTATTATATATATATAATATTATATACATATATATATATATATATTTAAATACTATCATGTATTTATATATATAACCATTACTATATATTTACATATATATATTTATATATATATTGTAAGCCAATAATGTAAGCATACATTCGATATATATAAGAGTACATGAAAGATAGTATATATTAAACACATTATATTGAATGTATATATATATACATATATATATATGTATATGCCTCTATGTACATGTATGTGTAGGTATATCTATATCAATGCATCCGTATGAGCATGCCTATTCACCATCATACACATGTATCGATATACATATACATATACATATGGATACACGTATATACTATACATACATATATATATATATATGTTCACTTCCAATTCACATATAGCCATTCACGATTACCATCATATTGATAAGTGTTTATGTGTGGTACATCTATATATGTGCATATACATGTCGTTAGATCCCATTGACATGTATGTGCATATATATATACACATAATTCCATGCACATCCACTTGTCAATATAATTGTAATAGTACAAGAAAGATCTCAAAAGCTCAAATAGATAAACATAATCCAATAATGCATGCAGTGGTAAACAAGACTCTCAAATGTAGACATAATAGCTAAGGATGACTTACCAACTACCCACAAATTGACTCAACTCAATCATTCTAATGTGGTGTGCATATATGCTCAGATAGTTTACTTTTACCGATGACCCGACCAAGATCTTCTCTTGAGTGATACTTCCCCTTTGCTTGGAGGAATGAAACACATACCTGCATCCACTAACACATGCACATGACAATTAATTGTTCACAACATATGCTATATATATAAGCATCTCCAAAGTTAGAATAATAATAATTTAATAACCATCCATTCACATATGTGCAATATTTCCCCATGTATAACATCAAATGAGATAACATTCATATTGATAGCAAGGTACAAGCATAATTTATTCATCTTCAGAATTCACATTGCATTCATATTTACCCTATGTAGTAATAGTAAATAGTAACTACACAATTGGGGTGTAACAAAATTATATTGACCAGGTAGTGTTCGAAGGCTGTATGCAATAGGGGACATCTTGGCTATATCTTAGATTTTTTGAATTCTTGAAATAGTTGTAAACAAAAATTTAACTAGAAAGCAATTAAACTAGAAATCATGAAGTTGTTTAATCTAGAAAGCATGAGATGATTAAACTAGAAAGCATATAAGTTACCTAAGAATAAACACTTGTAGTAAAACTGTATAATTTAAATGAAAACAACTAACGACTAATGACTAACTGTTGGAAGAAAGTAAACTTGACAATTTGTGACTAACAACAGGATTGGATGCTCTGGAATTTTCAAATGAACATAATTTAAGATTACAAACTTGAAACTACGACCTACAAGAATATTTGATAGAGCTCGACACACAAATAACATTCATCCAAATTCAACATGTACAAAATGGAAGTAACAGTACTAAAAAGAAAGATACTTATCTACTCTACTAGATCCCTCGAGTGGCCAACTCTAGGGCATTCCTATGCTTATAACTCAAATCACATGTACTTTCGCATCTTCAAAATAAATCCATCCATGATACTTCCACTACTCAGAACGATTGACTCAAAATAGGATTGACAATATTTATTTATTCATATTATAAAAGTGTAACAAAGAGACATAGCTGAATAGTGTTCAAAGCATATCATAGCATCATAACATTATCACGTATGCATTGTTTTTGGCGGTTACATATATATACTATACTGCTAACAAAATCCTAAATTTTAGATGGTGGAAGATCACCATTGAAAAATTATTTTAACAAAATTTCTACTAACCAACTCATTGATGTCTAGAGCATAAAACATATTAAAGGCTTGGAGTGGAGTCGTAAAGTTTTTAAACATAAATTTAACAAAAAGTATTAAAAGGACTTGTTCCACTATGCACGCCTAAATTTCCGGTGCCTAGACTTCTGATGCTCTATCTTCAACTGCTTGAAGTTCGCTTAAAGTCCACTCGGTCATGCATAATGTCCTGTACAATGACTTAAAGCTATACCATTATATCAACGTTAGTCAGCTAATTTCAATCGATTTAGGAAATAAAGATTTATACATCATTTTACAAAAAGTAAGCAATTATTAATCCTAAAAATAAACAATTGGAAGGGCTAAAGTGATTGGTAAGAACAACGAAGGGTTTTTAGCTTATTATAATTATGAGGTTATTTATAGCCCATCACATATGTTTACATATACATACATTCCACATGTGTTTAACTTATCAATACAAGCTTAGTAATAAAGGGAAGAACTCACAATCTCAAACAGATAAACATCACCCAATAATGCACTCAATAGTAATTAAGACCCTTACTAATGCAAACACATCAAACTAAGGATGAATTACCAAATCCCAACATAATAACTTGACTCAACCATACTACTATGAGTGTGTGTAAGCTCAAATAGGTTACGTTACTGGTTACCCGACCAAGATCTTCTCTTTAGTGATACTTCCCCTTCGCTTGGAGGAATGAACATATACCTGCATCCACTAACACATTCCCATGGTAGTCAACTGTTCAACAAAATTTTCAATACACATAATAAATCTCCATAGTTAGAATATCAATTCAATGTATATATTTCTTCACATATCATTAAATGAGATAACATTCATTTATAATTCATTGATAACAAAGTGCAAGCACAATTTATTCACCTTTATAATTCAAATTAAATTCACACTTACCCTACATATTAATAGTAAATAGTAAGTACACAATTGGGGTGTAACACTAAAGCTAACTTACTATTTCCCAACTATTATCTCGACTTGACCAAACTAGAAGTGTGTGTGTGTGAAAGCTTAGTTTTAGGTCTTCATCAAAGATTACTAGACCAAGTTCTTCTCACTGAGTGATACTTCCCCTCTCTTCAGGAGGATTGATTCAATTCCTACATCCTACTTAATACATTGCAATAGTAGTTAGCTAAAAACAATACATTCATTTGTATCAAATATTTCACAATCAGAATAATTTCATAACATCAAATTGAATCAACATTTATTATTCATATTTCCAAAACACATAAAACATAAATACACCCATTTCAAGCATTTCACCCAACTAGGTAAAAGTAAATAAGTAGTAACACAATGAGGTGTAACAATTGTAGGTGCTAATTTCTAATGTGAAGAGTTTGCACTTGAAGAGTGTGAAGATGGTGATCATGTGGATGGATATTTGAACCTATTTTTTGGTGTAAGACTTGTAGTCTTCCTCATGCACAATTTAGTTCAAGAGCGTCATAAAATGATGCTACTGCAATAGGGAATGTGGAGGGAGAGATGTGCAATTCTTCACACATAAGGTGCCTCATGTGATAGTGTTCTTAAAACAATCATATTGATCGACATATATATATGGGTTGTATATATATCCTATCAATTAAAATAGATACTCATAAAGAATAACTGACTCAACACAAAGAGACTCAACATTGTAAACCTCTAAACAAGAACATTCACAAACAATCCACATGCAAGAATAAGGGTAACTTAATTTTTCCCAACTATTATCCCAACTTGACCAAACTAGAAGTGTGTGTGTGAAAGCTCAGTTTTAGGTATTTATCAATGGTTACTAGACCAAGTTCTTATCCTTGAGTGATACTTCCCCTCTCTTCAGGAGGCTTGATTCAATTCCTACATCCAACTTAATACATTACAATAGTAGTAAGCTGAAAACAATACATTCATTTGTATCAAATATTTCACAATCACAATCATTTCATAACACCAACTTGAATCAACATTTATTCTTCATATTTCCAAAACACATAGAACATAAATACACTTATTTCAAGCATTTTCACCCAACTAGGTAAAAGTAAATAAGTTGTAACACAACAAGGTGTAATAGTTTTAGCTGCTAATTTTTAATGTGAAGAGTTTGCACTTGAAGAGTGTGAAGATTGTGGTCATGTGGATGCATATTTGAACCTATTTTTTTGGTGTAAGACTTGTAGTCTTCCTCATGCACAATGTAATTCAAGAGCATCATTAAATGATGCTACTACACTAGGGAATGTGGAGGGAGAGATGTGCCTCATGTTTGATTTGAGTAGCACCAATAATGCAATAAGTTTCCAAGATAAAAATGAAACAACAAGATAATTTGAAGAGTGTAATTCTTCACACATGAAGTGTCTCATGATAGTGTTCTTTGTGTTGACGAATATGCATTAGTACATATGATAGTGAGGTATGTTGGCTTATTGTTGTCCTTGAGATAGAAAAAAATGAATATGAATATTTTCTTTATGATGAAGATGTAACTTCTAAAGTGGTGGACAATGTTGTTCCCGAGTTTGAGTATTTCACTTGATCCTAACATAAAATTTATGATGATGTTGATAGCAAAAAATATGTACTAGATTGATGATTAATCAATTGATCAAGTTATAAATATGCTAGAGATTCAATTTTTTTAGTTTGATGTGCATGAGAATGAGCTTCCTTGTGTGGGTCAGCTAGATACTAAGGTATATGCTTAGAAATTACAATGTGAGTTGGAAGCATTTTCTTTTTTCTTTGATTTCATGGAAGAGGTCAGTAGGTTTGATTCCATTTTTATTTCTCTTGGCTTGACCTAGTTTCTCAAGTTGTTTCACTAGCTATCATGAGTATTAATGATGCATTACAAGATGTTTTGGTGGCCTATGTTCTATGGTTTCCATGCAATGACAAGTTTGAAAATGAAGCTAGTTTTTACTCTTTTAAGGGTAATCATAATTTAATGTATGAGAGAAAAGGGCCAAATTTGTTACAACTAAGTGGAAGAGATAACTTCAAGTTGAGGGAAATCATCTCCTTCTTTAGGACTATGTTTGATAGAGGAAGGAAAGTGTGCCAATTTTATCATGGCCATGTGACATGGGCCTTCTTGCAAGATTTAGCTTGCAATAAATTTTATGAGTTTCAATTCTAGCCATATATAATTTTTTTGTCTTATCTTGTTGTTGGTTGTAGGTGAATCTCTTGTACATTATTTCTATTTTGTTGTTGAGCCTTGTATATATGGGGTTTGTTTTTTTATATTGTGTCATTTTGTAAATTTCATTGTGTTAGTGTTATCACATATCTTGTTTGTCATGATGAAGTGTATGTGTGATCATGTCTTGCAATAAGTTTTGTTATGTTATATTTTATGGTCTACAATCAAATTTCTTTAGATTATTGTAGTGTCTATAAGAGGCACTTGTCCCCAAATAGAGCCACTATTAGGGATGTTGCCAAAAATATAAAATAATTATTTGTATTGGTTCAATCATATATCTTTGTCAATACTCATCATTTTAGTGTTGCTCTATATCCATGTCAAAATTAATAACTTCCTAGGTCTATATTTTTGTGTCTGGTGGCTCTTTTAATGGTTTATGTGTGTTTATTGGATGTTTTGGGTGGTTCACTAACCACCTGTAGTTACTGACAAGGGTGTTTTTCCATTGCATTTCTTGGATAGAAAAGGGAGGTGTTTATTTGAATGCATTTGTTATGGGGTGATTTATAAACATCCAACATGTTGACATGGTTATATTTTTATCTGAATCTTCGAAGGATGAGAAATTGCATATGTTTCAACATTTCAAAAATTTGGAAATCTATCAACTAGTTATAGTTTCTTCAAGAATATCGTCACATAAAAGATAAATAAGAGATAATGATGCATTTATTTGGGATTTCCATGTTCTTATAATTGCATGGAGGTCCCAATGGGAATCCACGTGCCAAAAAGATGATAAAAGTGGAAGTTTGACATGTGATTCAAATTTCTTGATTGTTTTTAACTTCTCCAAACATTGACAAGGTTAGGAATATATCAAAATCACCAAAAAAAGGTATTGTTTTGTGGTGGAGGTTTGAGGTGGTTTTTATAAACACCTAAGGTTCTCAAAGTAGGTTTTTTCCACTAGTATTAATGACAAGAATTATTTCTTTGATTATCAAAGCTTTGATGTGGTTTTATAACCATCCCCAATTGTCAACAAGGTTTTGTTCCCCATGTAAGGCTTTGAAAAAGGAAGTTTTGCACATAGTGAGTATTAACCTTTTGGGTGGTTTTATAACCTTTCCCAAGCATTGACATATGAAAAGTTTAGTGAGAGAGCATGAGAAATTTGACAAGTCTTTGGGGAGGATCTTGTAGAGTATGTTGGAGATTCAAGGTGTTTTTCAAACAATTTCAAAAGGCTAGAGATATATTACAAAGGGGGTACAATGATAATTATGATTAAATTTTAAAATATTGAGCTAGGTGTCAAATGAAATGACACATTCTATTTACCTATCCTAATTTCTATTATTACAAGGGCACTCTCCCTGCTACCTTATGTACTTCCCACAACACTTCAAATAGTTGCCTTTCAATCTGAGGCATCCATTTGGGTGGAGAGATATTTTGTGCATTTTATTTTCATGATGCTACAACACAATAACTAGGGTTGGATGCCTGATAGTTGTTAAGAGAGTTTTTTGTTGGTTTTGGAAAGGGGTTGGTTCTTTGGCTGCTTATAAATGCTTATGTAGCCACCATAACTTTCTAGGGGATGATTTTTTCCAGTCCAAACCATTTTGATTAGGACTTTATGTTAATCAAGGATATATATGAACATTTTATGTGGCATGTGTACATGAATGTCTCTATGGGTGTCTATACATCAGAAATTTGCTTAGCTAGGGTTTATCTTACCAAAGTTTTTGGTATGATTGTAATGTGAAATTGGTGAAAGTGAAATCATTCCAAATATTGCAAGCCTTGTAATAACATTTTCCACATTTCAAATGGACAAATATGTAGTATTCTTATGGATGATTAAGTATGTCTTGTACATTGATGTCATTATTCTCGTGTATATGAATGCATAGTTGTTATCTTTATTTTCCCAATCAGTTGTTAATTTGATAGTTATGACTCTATACCCAATAAATAGGTATCAATCTAGAATCAACTTGGCCAATCTCACATCTTTAAAATAAAACAAAAATATTAATATTTAGTGTAATGATGAAAGCATCAATTTTGTGCATCCATGATCATTAGTATAATCAAGGAAACTATTATAAGTGAACCTCAAATCAATTTATTTCATATGGGTCATGCTTGGACATCCCTAGCCTTGAAAGTGAAATTTGGTTCTTCAATGTGGAGCAATAGTTTTGGGACCCAACAAATCCTAAATACGCCTGTGTTCTATTAATTTTTTCTTTCTTTTATCTATTTTTTGTTTTGTTTATTATTTGGTTGTTTTTGTTGTTGTCCTTGGATCTTTTTTTTATAAGTTTCACATATCATGAAGCACATCTCTTCTTCCAATTTATGTTTCTTTTGTAAAAGGGTTTGAGCCCTTTCAAAAACTTATTTTTACCTTAATAAAAAACAAGGAATTGATTATCATCTAGTTTATAGTAAACATAATGATTTGATTTGAATCTCAAAAAATACAACCCCAACACAAAGGAATCATAATTTTAGTACCAAGTTATAGGAGGTTGTGTAATACCATATGGATTTTTTTTAACTACAATTCAATTATTCCTTCTCTTTAACAACATATTGTGTAAGGGGGAAATCAGAGAATGCAAATAAGATCAAAATGAATGAATTAAAACTAATCTAATTCAAAAACAAAGATCATGATTCATGCCCATTACTCATGAAATGAAACTACGAAGAAATTGAAATGAAATTAGGGCTTTTGATGCAATTTATGTGAAATGCAATGATATTAGGTGATAATGATGACGATGATGAGAAAATGTCATTTAGGATGTGTGATAAGTGTTAGGTCATTTTTACATGTCTACACATAGTACTCTGGTTTATCATGTAGATCTCTTTCTTCAAGTCACCATGTAGGAATGTTTTCTTCAAATCTATTTGTACAATCTCTAAATCAAAATATTTTTCGATATATAGCAAGCAATTGATAGATGTAAAATTAGCAACTAGGGAATTTAATATCACTAAATTATATCCATTCAACTTAGGAATACTTTTGTAACCAATATTACCTTGTACTTTTGAACACTGCCATCTAAATTGGTTTTTCTCTCAAGAACCCATTTACAACCAATATAATTTTATCCATCAAGAGATAATACCAAGTCATATATGTTATTATGTTTTAATACAACCATCTCCTCATCCATAGTTACTCTTTATCCATCACCTCCTTTATAGTTGAGGTATAGATTTCTTATTGTTGTATTTGTCAAGTGGACATCCTCAAGAGTTGAGGTGGATGTTCTACCTCCTCTTCAAAACTATTTAAGTTATCTTCATCTTTAGGTCTTTCATGAGATTCTATTTCAACCTTCTCAATAGTAGGGGTGGTTGAATCAATTTTTTTTTTCCTCTTATGGATACAACACTATGGAAGAAGGCTCAATCTCTATAAAAATAACACTTATATTGTGCAAAATTTCACTTATTTATGTCATCCCAAAGCTTGTACCCTTTCACATTGATACCATAGTCAATGAAGATGTATTTCAATACCTTGGTCTCTAAATTTGATCACTACTCCCTAAGCACATGTGCATATGCCTCACAACTAGAAATATGAAGATATTGTAATGATATTTTTCCCCATCCATACCTCCATATAGGTAGTATCAACAAGAGATAATGTAAGAGACATATTAATCAATTAACATGACACATAAATCACTTCTACCTAGAAATTATACTCTAAACCAACTCCACTAATCATACTCATAGCTCTCTCCATAAATGCTCTATCCATTCTTTCTATAATTCCATTCTAGTGAGGATCATATGAATTTGTCTTATGTCTCTTCATTCTATGTTCCTTACAAAATCTATAATTTTTTTGGAACAAAACTCAACACCATTGTCATCCATCAAAACCTTAATCTTCTTACTAATCTATTTTTTTGAAATATCCTTAAACTCCTTAAGTTAATCAAATACTTCAAATTTATTCTTAAGGAAATAAACCCATGTCCTACAATAATCATCTATAAAACATATATAATACAAAGACATTTAATAAAAAGTAAAAAAGCCAAATACATCTAAATGAACCAATTCCACCACATCAAAATATTTATGATAATTAAAATAAAATTAAATACAAATTTATTTACCATGTACATAGTGTTCATAGAAATTGAATAAAAGAGTAGACTAATTCAGTCTCTAATTTTTTTTAAATTTTTTAGGGTCAGGTTAGACCCTTCTCACTAGATGTCATATTCTCTAATGCTACATAATTAATTTCTATCTTAGTAAATTACTCTCAGAAGTAAGAGCTCTCTTAGGTGCCTAGAAAGCAAAACCATCAAAAGTAGATACAACACTCTTTTTATTTGGTTCCAATGGTGAAGGTGTAGATTATGTAGATCTCTTAATTTTAGGAAAAAATAAATATTATACTAAACAATAGATGCTTCAAATTGAAATAAAGTGCCCACATGAACACCCTTAGTAAGTACCATAGCTTCTCACACCATTTTACACCTTCCACTAGAGAAAATATCTTGTACACTCACATTATTAAATTTGCTAAGTGCTAACAAGTTCTATACCAATCCTTGGTTTGTATAATACCATTGATCTCCTTACTCATTAATTAGGGTATCTAATCAAGATCCTACCATAGACAATAATGCTCAAATGATAATCATCACCAATTTACAATTTCTCTCCATCATATTATCATACTTTAAAAGTCACTCCCAATGTGGTTAAATGGAAGGAATATCTAGTGACTATCAACCATGCATCTTCAAATAATGTGTTGCCAAGGCCATGACAAAGGTATTTACACCATACTCCTATGGAGATATATTAGACTCATCATTAGACTCATTATTTCTTCATTTTCTCCTCCTTGAAATATCTTTTAAAGTGCCTAGTCTTGTCATAGTTCCAACACTTAGCCTTAGAATTTCTAGGAGATTTAAATCTCATGTGAGATTTTGATATAATATTTTCTTTCTTCTAGTCCTTAATTTTCCATGAGTTGATAGGGCATCCTTAGTATATTTGAAATATTTTGGCCACATCTGCTCCAAGAGTAAAACAATCACTACCTCATCCATTTGAATCTTTCAGATAGTGCTCTCAATTTCCATCACTAGGTGATCTAATGAGTCTAGCAAATAACACAAAATTCATACAATAAGCATCCTCCTCCAACTTCACTTCAATAAAGTGCAAGTAGGTCATGATCATATTGAATGCATTCAAATGCTCAACAACAAATCAATATCATCTATTCTCAAGGTATACAATTTATTTCTCAAGAAAAAATGTTGACTAGCAATTTAGCCTTGTATAAGTATCCTAACTTCATCCAAAGAGATTGTAAGGTGGGTTCATCATATATATTCAACAAAATTGAATTATATAAATATAATCTAATGAGAACCTTCATCTTTTTATCTAATAGATCCTCGTGGGCATACAAAATTACAATTGGTTTGGATTCAAATATAGCAACCCATAGATCTTTTACTACAATAATATCCTCCATCTTGATATTCCACAACTCAAAGTTATTGTTGATGAATCTCTTAATCTATTTCCTCAATGTACTTGTTTTACTACAACTATGTCTCCTTCCACATAAGCTCCTACTCAAACAAATATTAGATTTAAAAAAACTTGTCCCTAACACCTAGGAGCTAAGGTGATCAAGCTTTGATACCAAATGAAAAGTGGTAGAGGTGTGGAATACACTTCCTATACTAATCTATGAATTTTTTTTACGTGTAAATATTAAATTGATCATAAAGTTACAAGGAATTAAATATGAAATCAATATATCATAACACAATGATTTACATGTGGAAAATCCTTGTGAAATAAAACCCCACACTCCAAAGAAATTCAATGTATCATTTAGTAATGAAACATTAGAATACACTTGGAAAGTCTAAAACTTTACAAGAGTATCACCAGGAAGAGATCTAAAGAAATTATGGTTGAATAATAGTAGTTGTAAGAAATCATTATCAAACCTCCTTCTCAAGCACCAAATAAATAGGAGAAGTACATGAAACCATCAAATAAACCATGAGCTAAGGCCATCCAAAATGTTGCACACAAAGTACTATTGAAAATCCAACACCCAAATCCTAAGATGAATCCATAGGCTAAAAATAATATATTCTCATTAGTGAAAATTTGGAACTATGTCATACTTCGGGCCAACATGATATTTTTAGGAAAAAATATTTCAATTGAAACTACATGGCACCTATGCAGAACAAAGAGTTTTGAGTTGAACTCTTTCACTTGAAACTATTAGATTGATATTAGGTTCATTTTAAAATTCAAATTGGGCTCAATTTGTATGGTAAGGTTTTAAAAAAAAACATTTTCACGTGAAAGAGTTCACCTAAAATCATTTTGCTTGAAATTGTCTATGTGGTAGTCCATGTGGCAAACTCACCCCTCTTTTGGGTTAAATTCAACAAAAAAATAACTTCAATTCAGAATTTTTTCCAATGGCTAGTAATTTCATGAAAATATGAGAATATCTTTTGATATATCTTAGAGTTTTAAATCTAAAAATGTATGTTTTTTAATATATCAAATAATTTTATCATATATTTTAAAAATTTATTACAAATAAGTTAACATAATCAAACATGATGCTAATAAAAAAATATACAAAAATATATTTAAAATTTTTTAAAATTATAATTTTTATTATATATTTTAAATTTTTTTTACAAGTTATTATATTGAACCTCAAAGATGTCATGACAATTGTTTCCCTCATCACCTGCTTTACAAAGAGCCCTAGAAATCTGCTTTCCCTGATACCTATTTTTCTTGAAAACCTATCTAAGTGATTTTTCAGTGTTGATCATTTGATAGCCTGAAAGCCTTAGTGGGCAGAGTTTTTAGTTAACATCTTTCTGTGGTAGGCGGAGATGAAACAAAGCGTGCAGATGAAGATCAGTGTGTCTCTTTTTCTATGAAGAAGTAAAGTCAAATAGCCATCAGATTTCCATTGAATGAGCATTTCTAAGAAAGGAAAACAATCATCGTTTTCTATCTCCTTGGTGAATTTTATGCTATCAAAGATGTTCAAATGAGAATGGAACTCAGAAGACAAACTGTCAATGTCATGCCTAGATCTTCCCCAATCATGAACCGAAGAAAAGCTGTCTTAACCCTCTGGAAAATATGTCTACTACCTCGCTATAAGAGGAATGATTGATGTAAACAAATCCTCAAAGGATATTCTAATCCCAACACCTGTCCAGGGACACTAAGTCTGTAATCTTCTTTGCAAGCTAAGTCCTCAGCTTTACAAGAAGCTTAAATTTCAGAAAGAGATCCCCTCCATCTAGGGAAAAACAAAAAGAGAATTGTGGCTTTCACAGTGTATGAAAATTATAGGGGGAAATAATTCTGGAAAAAAAATGTGTGCAAAATATTTACATCATCAATGTTTCTATCACACTCAATGATCCATCATTAAGATTAAAAATTGTGATGTAATTACAGAACTTAAACTTCTTGTATGGGTATCCCTTATTTATATATAAGATGTCAACACTAGAAAAGCATTTAAGTCAGTTATTAAAAGATTACAAACTACCACCCAAGGCGGACCCCACCGCCCTAGGCTCTGACCTCACTGACCTTTGGAGAGCAGACCCCACCAACCATAAGACGAATAGGTCAGTCCCGAAGGGCTGGTGGGGTCAGGGTGGACCCCACTGCCCAAGGCATCCGCCACCCCGAAGGGCAGGAGAGTATAACCGACCGAAGAGATTGGTCCAACCCCACCAACGGTTAAGCAGATATTGGAATTAGCCATTACAAACAAATTTAACCTTATCAATTCATCAAGTCTACAGATTAAAATTTAATTAGTTAAATTAACTCATGCATTGTACATTTCCAAGGGACCAAAAACATCACTTAGCTTGAGAAATAATGGATTCCAAGCTTCAAAAAGATCTGATTAAGATCGTTGAGGTTCTTTTCAATTTCAATCACCTCTCTCGGATTCCTTTTCTAGAAGTGGTGGTCCTTGGCAATGACCCCTGCACTCTCAAGGATCTGTTTACTATCTCAATCACTTTACTATCTAGGATCTAGCTTACATGCATGTGTTGCTAAGCAGTATGAATCAGAACTTACAATACCAATTTGGTCAAAAACATATCCAAAAACCGTATTGTTCACATGGAAGATCCCAATCTGTGGTGCTGAGCTGGATTTGTTTCTTAAGAAAACAAACAAATAGTAGACAAAATTTTACAGATCAGTGTAAAAGATACTTACACTAGGTACTGCTAGTGCTAAACCTGCATTGCTACCTCTCCACAGGCGAAAGAATCCCTCCTAAAAATATCAATGCAAGCATCTTTGAAATTCTCTAAGAAAAGCATGTAACTTCTCAACCAATGCAGCAATTAATGCATTTGTATAAGTTTTCAATGACAGAAAAAAAATTAAATTGGGTGCACCTGTTGAATAATTTTGTAGAACACATCCAGAGCACCCTTATACTGAAAATAACTAGGTGGACATAATGGAGTTGATCCAAAATGCACCTCCCCGAGGACACACTGGAGGACACTTCATCTCAGCAAACATCTCTGCAAAGAACCGCTTCAAGTGATGACAATCTATGGTAAATGAAGGACTACTGAAATACTTGTATCATATCAAACAAGGAAGGCTATAGAACCTTCAAAATACTCTATTAAACATAGAGTGAGGCCAAGAGAACCCTCTATTAACAGGTCATACCTGCAAGTAGTTGAAGAGAAGCTTATGAGGTTTCTAGAGATTTGTCATAAGTGACACTCAAGAAGATTCAAAGGAATATATGGCAAATTTAGAAAGAAACAAAGAAAAAATATATTAATATCCACAATGACAAAAAGCAGCTCAATTAGGTTCAAGAGTATAGATGTTTGCAATAGAAAGTTCTAGGAAGAGAAACCTAGAAAGGCCCCACAAAAGGAAGAACAAACGAAAAGAAATATGAAACAAGGAACCAATCACAAAAGTAGTCAAGAAACTATTACATATAGTCAAGTAGGAGGAACAAGAACCCCAAAGAGAAAATACTAAGAAAAACTGGAGATCATCAAGTATCATTGTCTAGACCAAAAATGGTGAAGCCATCAGTGCCATCATCGATCATTATAAAGGGACCATACAAGATATGAAAATGCTCATTGAGAAGTGCCAAGGGTGGGAGGATCAAGTAGACTACTCCCCCTAGGATCACATCTAACATCCAAGGCCGAAGTAACCCTTGTATTAGTGAAAAATCTCAAAATGTTTCATCTACCCACATGGTTGGGGAATGATTGGAGAGGAGTAGATCTATGTTTATGAGAAGTTGAACCATGCCATTAGAAAGAAATGGGACCACGATGCCAAGGAGGAACATGTTGAGGAAAAATTTGTGAGAGATATTGTCTCACATGCCTATATGCGTCTATGAAAGTAGTTGTATCCAAAGGCCATTTAGAGCTGCCAATGTCCTAGATGTATTGGAAGAAGTGCTCAACATGGGAGCTCTAAAATCTTGATAGTTGTACATAACTTCATATAGACTTTAAGATTTAAGGTAAAACAATATCAAAATTTAGTAGATTACATAACTTCATATAGAATTTAAATTTAAGGCAATACAATACCAAAATTTAAGTTGATTAATATTCAAAAGAAGGTGTATCATTAGTTGGTATGAGTTTTTCATGGTGTATCATTTATTTCAACCTCCTAGACAAATGTTTTATTCTTGTAGACAAAGAATCGTGATTTTTCAATTTGGAGGTTTTTGGCTACTATGACACAAAGAGTAGCCTATTCAACGACTCCAAGGAATTCTCCAAGAGGATGATCCCTACAATTAAGGGTTTTCCCCACCACTATCTTTGTAAGGACCTTCCACATGTCCAAAATAGTTCAATTACCATCGAGGAAGGTATGAAACAGGTTGCTCAACAACCAACTCAAGAAAAAGCTTATTCTATCTTTGTATCTGACTATAACTAAACTTAGTGATGATAAATATAGTCTCCCTCAAACATTAGATGAAGACTTTTTAGGATGAAGAAAGTTGAGACACAAGATGTGGCATATCATTCAACTCCAATGTTAATGATGTACAAATCCTATTTGTTTTACATCATATAGAGATCCTTAGTAGCTATTTTTAATTTAAACTAAGCTTTAGATTTAATTATGTAAATACTTTTGTAATGGTATAATTCATAGTAGCAAAAAATGTTTAGAGAAAAAATCGGCCAAACAAAAGTACAAGATTTTTTTTAAAAATGGGGAAAAATTGGATTTAAGGGTATTTCCATAGCATAAAGATATATAGAGCAAATAAAATAGATATTTTAACTCATGAATTTTAGAAAATAGGATTCTTGTTATTTATATTCATGTCACTAATTACATTGCATTGTACAAAGAGAAGTTCATAGTGCATAACTAATAACTAGATGGTTACAGTTGATAAAATCTCAATTACAATATAGTTTGTACAAAGTCAACCTATAAACTAAGTACAAAGTTCCAAAAAATCAAACTTAGCCAATGACTCTTACTAATAATAGAGCTATGCAAGAGGGTTGCAGGTCCCGATGATGAAACTCCTAGTACAAAGCCTCTCCTAAGTCGTTCAAGCTCATGACTATCTAAGTTGGCCTCTAGGATCTCAAAATCCTTAAGCTCAAGAAAGTCATTAAAAAGACAATTTTCCTTTGATGAGTAGACATCATAAATTACAAAACAGGAATCAATTGGTTCATATTTATGATTTAATAGTACTTGTAATTTCTAGAACAATGTCAAAGAAAACTATATGAAGAGTGTGAAAGGGAAATTATATTACAAAGGAAGTAATTGCAAAGTTCAACTTAATAGGTTTTGAATCAAATAGCTCAAGATAGAGTAATAGACAATGCTTTTGAAACAAAATCTTAAATCTCAAAAGATCATAAATGATATTGAAATATTCTCATTGATAACTGTTTTAAAAGATTTACAAAAGAGTAAAGGGATTGTTAAACATTTTTCCATTAGATAATAAAGACCTGCTAGTACAAAAGAAGAGGACAACTATTTGAGCCACAATTTTAGCTATTATTATTCAAGTAAACTTTCCTTGATTTTGTGTATAAGTGGATGGAGTTAAAAACATTGATGAACTTTGAGTTGAGAATTTGAGAGATTATAAGTACAAGTGTAAAAAAAATCAAAGCATGAGAAACATTCCCTTTCAATGGGATAGTAGCTGTTGAAATCTATCTGGATTGTTAAAGAGAAAATATATGAGGCTTGCTTCAAGAGGGATTAAGACAATCCCACAAGACTAGGGCATGACTTCTCTCAATGCATGCATTAGTTTTCCTGATACCGATTTAACATGCATAGAATGCTACACTATATATGTCTAAAGCATTCATGTATTGCTTTTGTACTCCTTGTAGGCCTTCTGAACCTCCATGTATATGATGACACTAAATGGAATGTAGTTCTCGAACAAGCGTAGGGCATGCATTTAAGTAGTGAGTTTTACCAATTAACAAAGCATTAAGCTTGTAAAATATATAGGAAATTTAAATATAACCAAAAAAATCCTTTATTTTGATATAAAATACTGCCATAGTTCATTTTTTTAGCACTATAACCTGATTTTTATCTTTCTAATAGGAACCACTCTACTTTCAGTTCCACAATGTCTATATACTATTATGTATATACTTATGCTTCCCACTCGATTATACAATTGTCACCACTGTACCCTCTTGTCATTAAACCTTGATGGCTAGTGTCAAATTGAAGCTCCAAATTATCACACTTTATTTGCATTTGAAAAGGAAATTCATCCCAACCTAACCTTGATAATCTAAATAACCACCTTAGTATTATTGTTGACAATTGAAATGTTAAAATTCTTTTGAATTTTTAGGATCACAATCTAATTCAAAGGAAATAAACTTCTTTAGGTTGATATCAAGCCAATGGAGTTTCATTTCAGTTTAGTTTGGCTTTCTATATTTACTTTTGGCCAGTACTCTTATAAGATTCAAATATGTTAAAAAATAAGAAGAAGCCTTAGTATTTATAATATTGTCTACTATTTCCCACTAAATTGTGTCTTTGGATTTATATATACATGGAAAACATTACTACGAGCCCAAGGAAAATGATAGTAATATGGAATATAGAGAAAAAAACCAACACATCTCTTAATCATTCCATGTTAATGTCCTTAACATCAAACGTAGAGGCATACCAAAGAATGCGTCTCTACTTAATGTCCTTAACATCTATTAGAAATATACGTCCATTCAACGTTGCCTACCTATGATTTTCCTCAACAACATGATGAAATCTAGCGAATCTTTGATGGTGAACCATGTCCCAATGACGAACACTCAATTTTGTGCTAAAAATCAATGAAAAAACCAAATTAAATAGCGATTTCATGTGGTTATGGTTTCACAACAGGTTGGTTGGACAATTTTTTTGTGATTTTTATACAATTTTTTTGCGATTTAAAATTTTAAAAATTGTTGAACATCGTTGAAAATCATGGCTGATTAATCATTGATTTGTTGGGGAAAAAATGTTTCAGCCAAAGATTTTTTAAAATTGATATTTTTGCGATATTTTGAGGATTTATCCTTTTATGGTATAATTTACATGCCCATGCCATTTCCCATTTAATTTTGTGTCCATTATGAGGAAATTCCTTAGCACATACACATCAACAAATGGTGTGGTCTTTTGTAAAGTTGTTCATTCCCCTAGCCTTCACCCATCCCTATACACATATATTCCCACATATTTAGCCTCCACCTTATCCTATATGCACATACTCCAAAATACTCAACATTCTTCATACATTTATTACACTTATCCATACACCCACCCAGATATAATCTTTACATACTTATATATGATTGTTTGCCCACCTAAGGTCATCTGAGTGGTTGCAGGGTCAACCCTATGGTCACAAATTTGACCCTTGCCTTTCCAAATTCAAATTTAAATTTTCATAAATTAGACACCTTTATTTTCCCTCACTAAGCCAACTACGCATTTTGCAAAATTTGATGTTTTGTGCTAGTAGTTAAAGGAATTCATTCTACACATCTAGAATTCATGAGTCCTCTCTCATCCTAGAGCATTAAAGGAGCAATTAATAGTGATACATTTCGATTTGATGCACTAAAAAGAGTAATGAATCTAGGCTTCAAATTTTTGTCCATATTTTTGGGGGTTGGCCTAAGGGAACATGTCTCCTTGCAATGCAATGGCAACCCTTTCTAGGTGTTTTTAAATGTCACCAACCCTCAAATATCATAGGAGAGTAGAGAAAAGGAAGACCAACGTCCAATTCAACATAAGGATAGAGATATACACTAGCGCACAAGATCGTTCATTCAACCATGCATAATAAGCTAAAATATATGGTGGTGAAATTGGACATTAGTAAAGCATAGGAGTGAGTTAATTAGGGTTTTTTGATCAAAACTTTGGAAAAAATTATGTTTGGTTATGATTTGAGGGAATGGGATTTTGGCTACATTTTTGGATCACAATTTTGTGTCCTTATAAATAGAAGTCCAGTGGGTTTTTTTTGAAGCAACTAGAGGACTCTGACAGGGTGGCCTACTATCTCCCTTCCTCTTCATCCTAATGGAAGAGGCCCTAGCAATATCTATACATGATGCTTGATCTAGAGGCAATCTAAATAGTGGTCCTAGAAGGAGATGAAAGCTTTCAATCACCATCAATTTACACACCACTTTCTTGGGTGGGGAAGCAAGTAGTGAAGAAGTAGTTGCAATGAATGAACAAAAATCTGATTTTTTTTCACTCACTCTTCTCCTTGGATGTAGGGTGGGATAGTTAACATGTTGGGTTTTAAAATTGGTACCTTTCCTAACAAATATCCAGGGGTACTACTCTTCGCTAGAGTATTTAGATCTTTACTTTAGAAGAATTTTGTGGAAGCCTTTCAAGAAAGATTGAGCTCTTGGAAAGGAAACTAGCTTTTCCTAATAGGGAGAATCATGTTAATACAACCAATGTTTTCTACTCTACCAATCTACTTGATGTAGCCTCTCAAAATACGGGTCGAGAGTTATAAAGGGTCTCAAAAAGTCATAAAAAAATCCCTAAAGTAGGGCTCTAAATCAAGATAAAATTCCTCTTGCTGCATGACATAAGGTTTGCTCCTCAATAGTAGAGGGTGGTGTTGGGATTCATTGTTTGGAAAAGTAGAAAGGACCCTTGGGGCCAAGCTTGTTTGGGGGATGTTTACCCAACCCATTTCCAAGTGGAGTCTACTTCAAAAGAACTATCTAAATTCAAATTGCCCAATGAGGAGTCTGACTACGATGAATCCATATATTTTTTTAAAAATTAAAAATATATTTTAGTATTTTTAAATTTTTTAATTAGCTTCATGTTTGATTATAATAACTTGCTTGTAATAAATTTTTAAAATATAAATAAAAACTATTCAATATATCAAAAAAACATTGAATAGTTTTTATTATAATCAAACATGACACTAATTAAAAAATTAAAAAATACTAAAATATATTTAATTTTTTTTAAAAATATATGGTGCACTGGAGGAAATAATCCTCTTCAAGAGGTTGTATATAATTAGTTATTAAAAATTAGACAAAAGATGATTCCCTAGTAAAACTATGAAATTTTGAGTAAATTTGACTTAAATTTTTTATTAAAATATAATATTCATTAAAAAAAATCATGCACTAGATTGTCAAGTTATCTAAATGGGAAAAAAAGAAAGAAAAATAATTGATATATTTTTTATGACACCCCATTGATCTCACTTTTTTCAAACAAATCAACAATTAAAATTATTCTATTAAAATTATAAAAAACTATATCCAATTAATTTTAGAAAAAATCACTAAATTAAAAACATAAAATACACTAAGAGTTTTACATTTCATTAGTTTATATCATTTTAAAATTTAAAATATACATATCAATTTTAAGTGGTCCAAGTTGAAACATTATATTTGTGTTGGCCATTTCTTTTATAAAATGTCACATAGTTCTAAAATTTCACCCTTACACCTATCATAATTTGTCATGTCATCATTATTAACACACCAACTTGGGAAATCCATTTGGGAACCATTATCTTCATCCAAGGATATCTTTTGGTGTGTCATAACATGCATCATAAGTTGGTCAACAAGTGTAACTCCCTCTTACAACTCTCTTATGTGTCATACATGCTCTTCCACTCCTAATATGAGAGGCATAACTTCTAGAGGCCATAAATTTTGATCCAATTAGCTAATTGAGCCATTTTTTAACATTGGAGATCTTAGAGAGATCCATCTCACTATAACCAAATTTATTGGCCGAATACCATTTTGTTTTTCAAGTCTAAAATTGATGTCTTTAAAGTGGAAATTGAATTCTTATGTTCTATATCTCAAAAATATTTTTGTGTTATTAAAATTAAGATACAACATAAGCAGAGTGGAGTGAAAGGGAAAAAAATGAAAAAAAAATTTATGGAAAGAATTTAAACATGGCACAAATTTTGTTAAAATTAGTGAAACTTCAAACAAAAAGCAAGGAAATAAAAAGTGGGTGAACAAACTTCCAATAAGACTTCTCGATGGAAGATGCACAAAATAATCAACCTAAAAAAAATATTATTTTATCAAATATTGATGGTATTTTATTTTTGGATTTTAGGGTTTCAATAATCACATATGTCCTAAAAAATAGAGACCTATCATTGCACAACCCACTCTCATTTATAAATTTCATGAGCTTTGGTTGGATTGAGTTACTATAAAAATTGGATCACCACGTGTCAGGGAGGCAACTTTAAATGTATTTTTTCTAGGGGATTCTTTCTAGTAGAATGCCCCTCCAATAAAGAAAATGAGAAAATATTGGGAGGAGGCCTGTGGATTATGGATGAAATGAGTTTATCTATCACAAATTGGTTCATAAACTTTTATCTAGTCACTTACCAAATTCAAGGTAAAAATGTTTGGTTTTGGCTTTACAATCTCTCAAAGGAATATTGGGACCTAGAGATTCTTAAGGAAATAAAAAAAATCCAGGTCAATTCATTTACAAGGACAAAATAATCCTAAAATTTTGTTCCAAGGTTTATGCAAGGTGTTAGTGCCCATATTTTTAGGCCTCAAAATTCATAAAAATCCTTGTTCCTTGTCCCTTTTTTCCCACTCCAGCCTTGTTATCTACATCATAGATAAATGGTATGAGGTGTTTCTTAATGGGTCTTTCTTGGTCAAATTTTTCATATGTGTTGGCCCCCCATCCCTATAATCCTATCAATGTGTTAATAATTATAAAAATACAAGAAATTTATGAGAGTGGGATGTTTTTGGATTACTAAAACCATAAAGTGTTAATGATCTATTCATTTACATACATCAATTAAGTGATATCAATAATAGAGTATGCTTAACAATCCATCATAGAATTGCATAAACCCATATATAATACAAAAAAGAATATTGCAAAGATTACAATGCTTTAGAATAATATCATATTCATCAAATCCAACATTACACTTGTGCCAACAAATGTGGCAAATAAAAAATCCTTGTTGTTATTAAAAGATTCATTTGGATTAATGCAAACTATCATTGAGGCATTTTTGTATAGATAACATTTAAAAATTCAATCTCTTTCTAGTTTTGTAGGTATGTTACCCCCAAGATAATTTGAATTGGCATGATTTGAAACCCTAGATTGCTCTTGCATAATAGTAACTAAGAACAACAAAATGAATAACCCGTATAATATGAAAAGAACTTGTATATAGTTCTCAGGTGGGCAGTTGTTACACCCCAATTGTGTAATTACTATTTACTATTACTAAATAGGGTAAAATGTGAATGTAATGTGAATTCTAGAGATGAATAAATTATGCTCGTATCATGTTATCAATGTGAATGTTATCTCATTTGATGTTATTTCATGGGGAAATACTGCATATATATGAATAGATGGTTATTGAATTATTATTCTAAATTTGGAGATGTTTATGTATATTGCATATGTTGTGAATAGTTGATTGTCGTAGACATGTGTTAATGGTTGCAAGTAAATGCTCATTCCTCTAGGTGGAGGGGAAGTATCACTCGGGAGAAGATCTTGGTTGGGTATTTGGTAAAAGTAAACTATCTGAGCATACACACATCACAGTAGATTGGTTGAGTCTAGACATAGAAGTGGGAAGTAGGTAAGTCATCCTTAGCTGATATGTCTTCATTTGAGTGTCTTGTTTTCTATTGCATGCATTATTGGGTGATGTTTATCTATTTGAGCTTTGAGTCCTTCTTTATGACATTGTGTTGATTGTGCTTGAGTTGAGTCTTAGGGATTTATGAATGGTTACCTTTACGTCGTTTCATATGAACGTAAAACATAGCATGTATAGGGGTATATATATAAATACATATACACAGACTAGTGTATGAGAGCATTAGCAAATGCACATGTATCTGAGTAGAAATACTCATAGAGGTACATATACTATATGTGTGTGTGTGTGTGTGTGTGTGTGTGTGTGTGTGTGTGAATATAGTCACAAGGTCATAATCATTCGATATCAAATGTATTACTTGACTATCATATTACCATATAATGGATATGCTTGTATATATATATACAAATACACTTGCAAGTGTTAATGCTTAGCAGAAAAGTGTACATTTGTATACATTATATAAGCATATGTGTATAAATATATACACATATTATTATTCACGGGATATGATAAAAGAGTTATACATTCGGTTATAGAATGGGTATATAATACAAGGATATGATATATGAAGGAGTAACCTGATATATATATATACACGTGTACATATTAGATATGTATATACGTTCATGTGTATTGCTTGATGAATAATGATAAGAACATATAAGCATTCAAAGTGTCAAATATATTTATCCAATAGGTTAATATATATATATATATATACATGCAATATATATATGTATATATAAGTATGATGGATATACTATATATATGTATATATAAATATATATATTATATTTTATTGTATGATAAATAGTGCTATACATAGCTTGAGGCATACGGCACAATTTTTAAGAGGTAGTATACATATGATATATGTATAGGAATTTCATAATATAGCGTGGGCTTTAGCCATGTGACTATGATCGACTATCTCTTATTCATTAAAGCCGATTCATAAGGTTGTTTTATAGTCGATATAGACTATGGAATGAAGGTCACTATTGACCATGTCTTTGGAAGCCGATTTAAAAGAATTTGAATACTAGTGGAAATCGATTATCATTGTGATTAGCATGCAATATATGGCATGACATTGCATTTGATATTGCTGGCTGTAGATTGCTTGAATTGTTCGACGTATTTAATGAGATCGTGCTTGACTTTGTCTAGCGTATTAAACTGCTTATGTCGATTCATTTACCAGATGGGTCGATGTAAACCTGTTGTCATTATTTGGAAGTTGAATGAGTTTTATGGCGCCAAATATGAAGGAAATAGAATAAAAAATGGTGCCACCTTTGTGTTGGTTTTGTTGTAGATGTCTTCTCTCATTGTAACAATTCGAATTCTCCATGTGCATCTTGAATAAGTCTTTGAATTGCTATCATAGAAACTAGTCGATATGTAGGAGGTTTTGCTGAGTCTAAGCTTATTTGATCACCACCTTAATGATGAGTTGCCTTGCATGAAGCTTGCTGTCCAATTGCATGCCTAAATTGGAGGATTTTAGGTTGCTTGGTTGCTCTATAAATAGCTAAACTATTTCATTGTGAGGGACACATTCCTTTCAAGAGATTATACATCTTTTGCAATTACTACTTTTTGCAATATAATCAGCCATACTTTGCTTAGAATTGAGAGAGAGATAGGAAGAGAGTTCTTATAGTTTGTGAGGAAATTATATTTTGAGAGGAGTAAGCTATCAACTTGAGAGGTGGAGAGTATAGTGATATTTCTTGAGAAGCTATTTATCAAGCTAGTTGTTGTTGGAGAAGGTTGCTTTGCTGTCTTTAGTTTGGATAAGCAATAACAGGCACGAGGATCCCTTCTTCTTTGTTATTTTACTTTGAATGATGTGTCTTGCTTGCATGGTTGAGATGTATTTTCCAATATATGCATTAGTGAATGTAGATTACTTTGAAAAGGAAATTGAAGCTATTATGTAATTTTCATAATGTTTTTTTAAGTACTCCATAGTAGGAGATGGGTGTTTATCATAGGTATTATATACTAGGTATGATTGAACATGAAAAGCACATATGGTGCATTTAGCTAAGTTATTGATTTAACTAGGAAAGCTTATGTTTACTCCTAGGATAGATAATCAAGTATGGGATGGAGCTTGTGTACTTACTATTTAAGTAGGTTTATTCCAAGTAGATTATTTTGAAGATAGGTTATCTAGGATGATGGACTATCCATTGAAGGATATACCTAGTTTGTGTACTTACTAGTTTAGTAGGACAATTCCAAGTAGATTCTATGGTGATAGGTTATCTGGGATGAAGGACTATCCATTGAAGGATATACCTATGCATAGCTTAAGATAGCCTAAAGTTAAATCGACCATGAGTAGTGTATGTTATAGATGACTCTCAGTAGGAATATTGAATGTAACTCTTTGATCAAAGTAGTGTAATGTTCGAGAATCCACTCTAGATTATGTGACTACCAAGACTAACACTGTCAGTTCATCGTGATCCAGTATTACATGCTAGATAGAGATTATGGGATTAAAATTTCTAGTTATGTAGGACACAACACTATGCTCAATTGGTTTTTGTTATTAGTTACTCTACCAATCTCTTCGTCAAAGGGAAGGGCCATCTATCGAATGATAGATGTGTTGGGGACTGCATTATGAGTCTGTGGTTGGCAGAAAAGTGTTTGATTGATGCTTCTCCTCCACAACAGGCGACAAGAGAACCAAGATTTGAAAGGAGGGATCCTAGACCATCTTACAACTATTTGTTTTAAATCTCATTGGAGCTATGTATGTATCTCGTATTATTGTAACTTGTGAAATTATTGTAATGAAATGGAATCTTTATTGTAATATGATATGGCATCTTGTTCGTATATTCTCAATAAAAGAAAGAATTTTTTTATTGCAATGACTTGTTACCTAATTTACTTACTCGCAAGGTGTAAATTTAGAAATTTTTACTACATTGAATGGTTGGCACGTTTCATGTGATATCAAAGCTACCAGGTTTTGCACTGAAACCTATGAGCTCATTACACAACAATGCGTAAACCTTATCAGAAGATAATGGTTGAAAATTTCTTATGCCACAACGGCAAGAGAAAAGAACATAGGGAAGAAAAAAGGAAGATGGGATTCCTAGTAACTTGTGTTAATTGGGACTAGTTAAGAATCATCCCTGGAGTAGGAACTCCTAAACCAACAAATTATGATATTACCTGGGATTGTGGAAGATTATGCAATCAGGTTATGTAGGAAGGTTAGGAAGAATAACCAATATATACCTTTATCCTATGAAATAGTTATATGACTCTAAGGGGATGGGAAGAAATGAGATAACCCCTTAATAGTAGCAACCTATGGTTGTAAAGAGTCAAGAATTCTTGGATTTAGTGAAAAGCTACAAATCTTTGTGTATGCAATGTCGACATAAATTAGATCAAAGTAGAAAGTAAACAAAGGAGATATCCACAAGGGTTGGAGAACTCTTGACATAAATCTAATTCTTGTATAAAGGATAAGAACTTGCAAGAAAAGAGTTAGTACCTAGGAAAAGAGAAAAGACTAGAATGTTCAGAAGGAAGTAATCAACAATGTGGGCATGGTTCCACCAACCAAAATCAATGAGATTATTTGAGTTTTTATTAGGATGAGAAAAAGAGACCAAACAACTTTGGTATCTCTAAATGGTTATGAGAAAATAATTACCGAGAAGTGGCCAAAGTCACTTGAAAGAAACCTAAAGTGGTAAACCAGGTTGGCTTGACCAAAAGTTTGGATAGTACATAGATTAATGGATGGAGTATAAGATGAACTCACCAACATATCTGTGAAAATCAACATTCGTTTAGAAGTTCCAAAAGGAAATGGAATACAATAAGGCACTATGTGTTAGATCAATAGAAGTTGTAAGGAAAACAATGTTCTAAGTTGAAAGGTAAATCAACAAAAGAGGCTTGTGAAGCATGGATATTCCTCCACCAAAAAGGATATTGAAAATAAAATGGGAATATTAGTGTGTATCTTAACTTATAAGTTGTTGATTATTCATTAGATCTCTTATTAAAATGATCCAAAACATTGAATCTACGGAATAGAAATCAATGATGAATCTATATTTGGGAAAAAGTATATTCAAAGTATACCATTGAGGAAAGAAAACGCAAAAGAAGGCCAACATAAAGGAATGACAAATCCTTTCAAAGAAGTGTGTTTTCTAGGAGTTCAAATTTGAGTAGATCGAAAGTTGTGAAAACATTAAGGGGGGAAGGAAGAGAGTGGATTGACTCGGGCTAAGTACCCCACCCAATGGAAAACATGAATATGTTTTCAATTGGAAAAACTAATGACTTCTTTGCAAGTTATGATTTTAAATAAGTCATACATTTTGTGACTAATGAGAAAGGAAAAGGTATTGGGATTTTTGGTGAAAGATAAATGGAAAGGTCAAGGATTATGACCTATTATCATCCCATACCTTATATTTATTTGATTGGAAGATCAAATGATATTGTCATTGTCGTCTTAGAAAAGGATAGGCGAATAAAATGATCATGATAGGGAAAATAATTGTCTATGGGATTGGCAAGGGAAGATCTAGGTTACTCATGATTGGAAGAAAGAATTTTACTACTCCTATTTCCTTATGAAAAATAGCTATTGTTGGTCTATTCTTAGATAGTTAGACTAAGTGTATAGTATGAAATATATCCATGTTGTGAAGCGACTTGACACTATAGCTTACTATGCTAAGAGACCTGGGGATGATAAGGATTAGCTATTAAGCCATAGAGATGGTATAAAATATAAGCTAGGATGTGACGTTATATGAATCACATAAAAAAATCTCTTTATGAGAATGATTATTTGATCATACTTTATACTCTTGAATGAAACCCTAGCGTTAGAATAACCTATTTGGGATGAGAAGTTCATTTGATTAAAGAGAGAAACCTTAGGTTAAGTTACCTACTAGATTGGAATATGTACACTCATTAACACCTTTAAGTTGGAAATAACTTACTTGGTTGAGTTGTAAATTTGGTTTTGATTGGAACATATAGGGGAAGAGTAACCTATAAAATCGGACTAGTCATCGATTGAGAACTTTATCCTTATAATTGGAAGGGAATATTGAGATTGAGATTTACCCATGTGAATGAGTAAATTACTTGAGCTTATAAAATCGGACTAGTCATCGATTGAGAACTTTATCCTTATAATTGGAAGGGAATATTGAGATTGAGATTTACCCATGTGAATGAGTAAATTACTTGAGCTTATGAAATTCTACATGAATGGAAACATAGGTGGGATACCTAGTGAATTAAAGTAGCTACTTGGTTAACTACTTTAAAGTCTAGAAAGGAATTCATAGTGTTGACAAGGCTCTACTATGATTGGCTCTTTTATTAAAAGGGATACTCTCAAAGGGGAGCATTATTGTTATCTCGGGACATCATAGAATTTTTTCTTAGCATGAAATGTTGGAAATTTTACTAAGTAGAACATCGGGGATTGTAACATGTGCTTAACTAAGATATACCGAAGTTGGAACTCTCCTATATGATTAAGTGAATCCATGGAGCTAATGAGAAATTTTCATGCTTGGTAATTAGGTATGCAATTAAATTTGATATCTTCTAGGAACCAACATGATTAAATGAGGATTAATACTTGAAATTAGTACCAATTTTTATCGGGAAAATTAGATTGATTTGAAAGATGGATTACATCTTTGAAAATAATCCAAGGACAAAAGAAATCCATAGTATGGATGTCCTAAGATAAATGAGATTTATCTCTGCAAAACTTATAACCATCATTACATGGGAATTAAAGATGGCGTGATATCATAAAATAGGTTTCACTTGATCAAAGAATGGACTATTATTAGATATAAAATAACCTATGTACCCAAAGTTTTGGAAGATTCAGGAATGAAATGAGGAAATTAATGTCAGAGTTAGGACATTGGAACGACAAAGGGAATTGTTGGATGAGAAACCACTATAACTTGGGAAAAGATAGAGTAAGAGGCCACACAAAATGTGACAAGATAATGTCTAGTATGCTAGGAAATGAAGAACGGATGTCATCATCGGTAGGACATATATACTCTCTTGAGATTCTAGAGGGAGAGTGGTAGAACACAAGACAGATCAATTTGTCTATGTCGGTAAAACTGACATAATGTTTTAGTGGACAGACTCACCAAAGTAAGCAACTCTATTTGGAAACTTGTCTTATAGGTTTCTGGTCCTAAATAATATATTGTGAGAAGTAGTTGCTTAGTATTCCTAAGAAGGTTATCTCAGTTATGAATGTGAAAATAATGATAGGTTTGTGTAAACCATGATCATACTACGAGACATTCAATTGAACGAACGTGCAATATATTATTATAGCCCAAATAGGCAAAAATGGTAGACTAAATCTTGAATGATTTATAAACTTCTAACATTGAGGTTGGACCATACATAGAAGGAAGGTTGGAAAATCTATTAGGATGAAATAGAATTAGAAATAGGGTTAACCATAGACTTGATAGATGTCAAAAAGGAGTAATAGATCAAAGAGATTGATGAAAATTTGTCGATACAAAACTTAAGTAAGAAGCAGTGTCAGAATTTGATAGGTGTCCAAGAGCAATGTTATGCTCAGGATGGACAAGTGGTCAAGAACAAGTACTTTATGGTAAGGAAAATGGATGTGTAAGTGAAGGATGAACTTGGTTTTTGAGTTGTCTAAAAGTGTAAATACAAAAGGGGAAGGATGAGATCCACGATGTAGTGCACAATACATCGCTATTCCTTTTCTATTTGGATTATACTAAGGATAAATTCATGGACCAATAATATCCAATCACTATGTTTTAGGTATAGTTACTAATGTATCTAGGATGTGTATATATGATAATGTAATAAAGATCTTTGGGAGAGTAAGTATGAGTGAGGCATGCAAGATTTCCCTATGCGACAGTGAGGGAACTCGAAGCAAGGTATAGGAAGGACAAGGTTGCAAGGAGCAATGCTACATAGGATGAATGTTTTATAAATCTTATGTATTTTGAGAATGGCAAGTAAAACTTTATTTGACTTTAACTGTATGTTAAAAGGCTATAGATCATCGGGGGTGATGATTCACAAGGGGGGAAGTATGTTACACCCCAATTGTGTAATTACTATTTACTATTACTAAATAGGGTAAAATGTGAATGCAATGTGAATTCTGGAGATGAATAAATTATGCTCATATCATGTTATCAATGTGAATGTTATCTCATTTGATATTATCTCAGTTGATGTTATTTCATGGGGAAATACTGCATATATGTGAATAGATGGTTATTGAATTATTATTCTAACTTTGGAGATGTTTATGTATACTGCATATATTGTGAACAACTGATTGTCGTAGGCGTGTGTTAATGGTTGCAGGTAAATGTTCTTTCCTCTAAGAGGATGGGAAGTATCACTCAGGAGAAGATTTTGGTTAGGTAACCGGTAAAAGTAAACTATTTAAGCATACACACACCACAATAGATTGGTTGAGTCTATACATAGAAGTGGGAAGTAGGTAAGTCTTCCTTAGCTGATATGTTTGCATTTGAGAGTCTTTTTTCTACCGCATGCATTATTGGGTGATGTTTATCTGTTTGAGCTTTGAGTCCTTCCTTGTGATATTTTTTTGATTGTACTTGAGTTGAGTCTTAGGGATTTATGAATGGTTACCTTTACATCATTTCATATGAACGTAAAATGTAGCATGTATAGGGGCATATATAAATACATATACATAGACCCATGTATGAGAGCATTAGCAAATGCACATGTATGCGAGTAGAAATACTCACAAAGGTACATACATGAGGAAACGACTATATGTATATGTGTGTGTGTGTGTGTGTGTGTGTGTGTGTGTGAATATAGTCACAAGGTCATAATCATTCGATATTGAATGGATTACTTTCCTATCATATTACCATATAATGAATATGCTTGTATATATACACTTGCAAGTGTTAATGCTTAGCAGAAAAGTGTACATATGTATATATTATATAAGTATTTGTTTATAAATATATACACATATTATTATTCACAGGATATGATAAAAGAGTTATACATCCGGTTATAGAATGGGTATATAATACAAGGATATGATATATGAAGGAGTAACCTATATACGTTCATGTGTATTGCTTGATGAATAATGATAAGAAGATATAAGCATTCAAAGTGTCAAATATATTTATCTAATAGGTTAATATATATATATATATATATATAAGTATGATGGATATACTATATATATGTATATATAGATTATATTTTATTGTATGATAAATAACGCTATACATAGCTTGAGGAATAGGACACAATTTTTAAGAGTTAATATACATATGATATATGTATTGAAATTTCATAATATAGTATGGGCTTCAACCACATGACTATGATCGACTATCTCTTATTCATTAAAGCCAATTCATAAGGCAGTTTTATAGTTGATATAGACTATGGAATGAAGGTTGATATTGACCATGTATTTGGAAGCTGATTTAAAAGCTTTTGACTACTAGTGGAAACCAATTATCATTGTGATTAGCACACAATATATGGCATGACATTGCATTTGATATTGCTGGCTGTAGATTGCTTGACTTGGTCGACGTGTTTAATGAGACCATGCTTGAATTTGTCTCACATATTAAACTACTTATGTCGATTCATTTACCAGATGGGTCGATGTAAACCTATTGTCATTATTTGGAAGTTGAATGCTTTTTATGGCGCCAAATATGAAGGAAATAAAATAACAGATGGTGCCACCTTTGTGTTGGTTTTGCTATAGATTTCTTATGTCATTGTAACAATTCAAATTCTCCATGTGCATCTTGAATAAGTATTTGAATTGTTCTCATGGAAACTAGTCGATCTATAGGAGGTTTTGGTGATTCTGAGCTTATTTGATCGCTACCTTAATGCTGAGTTGCTTTGCATGAAGCTTGCTGTCCAATTGCATGCCTAAACTGTAGGCTTTGAGGTTAATTGGTTGCTCTATGAATAGCTAAACTATTTCATTGTGAGGGACACATTCCTTTCAAGAGATTATACATCTTTTGCAATTCCTATTTTCTGTAATATAACCAGCCATACTTTGCTTAGCATTGAGAGAGAGAGATAGGAAGAGAGTTCTTATAGATTGTGAGGAGATTATATTTTGAGAGGAGTAAGCTATCAACTTGAGAGGTGGAGAGTATAGTGACATTTCTTGAGAAGCTGTTTGTCAAGCTAGTTGTTGTTGGAGAAGGTTGCTTTGTTGTCTTTAGTTTGGATAAGTGATAACAGGCATGAGAACCCCTTCTTTTTTATTTTACTTCAAATGATGTGTCTTGCTTGCATGGTTGAGATGTATTTTCCAATATATGCATTAGTGAATGTAGATTAATTTGAAAAGGAAATTGAAGCTATTATGTTGTTTTCATAATGTGTTTTTAAGTACTCCATATTAGGAGATGGGTGTTTATCATAGGTATTATATAATAGGTACGATTGAACATGAAAAGCACATATGGTGCATTTAGCTAAGTTATTGATTTAACTAGGAAAGCGTATGTTTACTCCTAGGATAGATAATCTATTATGGGATGGATCTTGTGTACTTACTAGTTAAGTAGGTTTATTCCAAGTAGATTGTTTTGAAGATAGGTTATTTGGGATGATGGAATATCCATTGAAGGATATACCTAGCTTGTGTACTTACTTGTTTAGTAGGATAATTCCAATTAGATTCTATGGTGATAGGTTATCTAGGATGAAGGACTATCTATTGAAGGATATACCTATGCATAGCTTAAGATAGCCTTAAGTCAAATCGGCCTTGAGTAGTGTATGTGATAGATGACTCTCAGTAGGAATACTAAATGTAACTCTTTGATCAAAGTAGTGTAATGTTTGAGACTCCACTCTAGATTATGTGACTACCGATACTAACACTGTCAGTTCACCATGATCTAGTATTACATGCTAGAAAGAGATTGTGGGATTAAAAGTTCTAGTTATGTAGGAAACAACACTATGCTTAGTTGGTTGTCATTATCGGTTACTCTACCAATCTCTTCATTGAAGGGAAGGGCCATCTATCAAATGATAGATGTGCGGTGGACCACATTATGAGTCCATGGTTGGAAGAAAAGCGTCTGATTGATGCTTCGTCTCCACAATAGGCGACAAAAGAGCCAAGATTTGAAAGGAAGGATCTTGGACCATCTTACAACTATTTGTTCTGAAGCTCATTGGAGCTATGCATGTAAATGTATGTATTCTTGTATTCTTGTAACTTGTGAAATTATTGTAATGAAATGGAATCTTTATTGTAATATGATATGTCATCTTGTTCGTATATTCTCAATAAAATAAAGAATTTTTTTATTGCAATGAATTGTTACCTAGTTTACTTACTCGCAAGGTGTAAATTTAGAAATTTTTACTACATTGAAGGTTTGGCATGTTACAATAGTAGCTGAAGGAAAGAAGATCTAAAGTGTCATGAATCTCCCAAAGATTCAAGACCAACAAAAGAGTGGGTATGAAAAAAGAAATAACATCATAAACCATTTGAGTGGTACTCTAAAAAGGACACATGTACCTCTTGGGCATCATCCCTTCATAAATCATGCCGAAAATCATAGCTAGTAGTTAAGCTTTAGTCTTGAGAACTAGTGGTTCAATCATACACCCTTAAAATAACAAATCATTCCCTAGTAGAGTAAAAATTAATTTAGGTTTTTGTGCAATTCATGATTCAATAGTTTAAAGAAGGAAACATCATTTGTGAGTTTTATTATATAAATAATTTGTGAATCATGTATTTGTGCTAAAATCTTACATTTTTTTGTAATGATGACGATACTAGTTATATAAGAGGTCATTCATGCAGCTGATTTTCCTTTAGCCTAATGACAATCTTTGTGGTTAAACTAGTCTTAGACACAACTGTTGATAGAAAAACCTAATCGGAGTCCAAGTCTTAATATTCTATTATATGTTGTAAACCTCAGTGTGATGCAATAAAAAGGGATAACTTAGATATGCAATAAGTATAAACCAAATTATAATAATGTAAGATAAGGGGGATTTGTTGCTCATGAGTCTCTTTGTTATCAAGAAAATCCCAAGGAGTGAACTACCCTTAACTACCTCAAGCATTATTGAATGAGGATATTGAAAATAATATCATACTAAGGATAATATTCAAGAAGACTACTTTAGAATCTGAAAGAGCTGGGTATTGAGATCTCTACTTCAGAAGGAATAACTCTCAGCCAAAGGACTACAACGCGGTGTCAGGACACTAGCGTGGTGCACTGGAGTTCAAGGGATGCACTAGCATCCAAGGAAAAAAAAGAACCCAAACCTTGAACATAAATACTTTAACCCTACTAACGTGCTTAGACCTGAGGTCTATTTAACAAGACAAATAAACATAAAGTGAGAAATTCCACAAAATACAAGGGAGAGCCAAAGATAAACTTGCAAACGATTGTGCACTTGAAACCTTTCCCAAAGCTTGACTTTGGCAACCTGCACACAAGATAAATGAGGAAAAATGTTGGGGTTGTTTTGAGGCTTGCCACAGTCAAACCCTTGATTTAATGTTCCCACCTCCATGAACAATCAGATAGATAGGAAAAGTAGATAGAGTGAAAAAATAAGGCATGGTAAAAGTAATCCCCACTCAAGGAGGAGAACTCATACCACAAAGTAGCAAAGTGAACAAAGTAATCTATTAGCAAATAGATAAGAACAAGAGAGTGTTACCAACAATACTTGACCCCCTCTTGAATGCATAGATGCACCATTGAATTCTTGCAAGAGATCTTTAGCTATTGGAGGGACCTTAGTCCACCAGAGCTTCACTATAGAAGAAAGATAAAAAAATAAAGAGCTAGAGAATGGAGCAAGATAAAAAGATTCAAGTCTTAGAATGAGAAGGAACCCACAAAATGAGAGCAAAGGAAGAGTTTTTTTGTTGCAAGAGGTGGGAGGAGCCATTACACTTAGAGTTTTGACTTTAGGGACACGTGTCACAAGTTAGGATTCCAAGATTCTACCTTTCAAACTCAAAAAACTATGTGGACACTAGTGTGCCACACAAACGTCTGTACACTGTGTAGGCATCCAACGCATGTCAATTTTTTGGAAATGTGGTGGTAGACTGTTGTCACTTCATCATTGGTCCTCATGGAGTTGGAATTGAAAAATTATAACCCATGAGGTTCTTATCATAAATGTGCTTAATCATAATAAATGCAAGGTTAAATGTGTAAATGTGAAATTTCCCCTAGGGTCCAATTTTGTGACATTACATTTCCCCCCCACTTTAGTGGGCTAGATTTTGGGAATAATTAGTCGCACTAAAGTAGAAAAGAAAGTCAACATAAAAACTTGAAAATTTTATAGATTTGCATGCCAAAATGGATACTGTAGAGGACGCAGAGGTTGAGCAAGAAAGTAATGTAGATGCCCCCAACAATTGAACTCGGTGAAACATACAACATCTTCATGAAAAAGTGAACAAAATTTTATTTTGCAAAACTCAAATTTTAAATCAGCTCAAAAATCAGAAGAAGCCACCAAGGCGAGAAGAATGATCAAGAAAAAATTTGGTGGTTCAGAAGAAAATATGATAAAGAAGTGACTATATTCCCCCTCTTGAGTTTTCCCCCAGCTTGGTGGGGTAAAATCAAGAAAAATGGGGGGACCATGACGCCCGAGAAAAATGGGCCCTAGGGGGGCCTATATATACCCGAGTGGGCCCCTAGAAGGGTCATTTTCACTATTCATCACGTGAGTTTTGTTGAATTTTTTGAGATAAAAGTCAGAAAAATGCCATGCAGATGAGAGTACATGGATTTGATACGAGACCAGCTACAATAGGATGTCGCTAAGGGTCTCAAGGTGGACCAGGTGAGTCCTCAAATCTTATTTTTTGTGTATTTTTTAAGATTTTAGCTAGGTTTAGGATGAAATCACAACGTACACATCCAACATGCATGTTGGATGTTGTGGTTGTGTTGATGATATGTGGTTGTCATTGATATCAACACTATTAGCATAAATGTATTTGAAGCTATATATGTCGAGGATATTGAGAAAATTGTAATAAATGAGTTCCAGGGTGTCAGTGGTGAAGTGAAGTTCAATATGGTGGCTATTTTTGTATGTTGTTGATCAGAGGTTGTGGACTAAAGGGTTTTTTTCTGATTGTATCTAGTTTATCCATGTCGAGTTTCAAAGATCCGCATGAAGATTTGATTGAGTTATGAAGATTTCCATTCAGATAGTTTTTCTGTTTGTGTTCCTGATTGAAGATGATGCTATTTCAGTTAGTTCAGTTGCTGCAGATGCTTCTCTTGTGATTCATGATTCTTGTGAATGTTTCTAGATCTTGCTCTATCTTTGGTGCATATCCGCATTGATCATTGTGATCGTGGTTGGTGATTTTCTCTTGTGTGTTCATTTTTTTCTTGTTCTTGGCCGACATAGTGTTTGTAGTGTGTTGTGGATCTTCGAGGAGAAATTAATTGAAGTGTCTTCATGCTGGAGATGTTGATTTGGGTCCTCACTAAGTTGTGGCTGACCTTGGTTGATTTGCATTGATAATCTTTAATTTTTTGGGCCGACAGTTTATATTCATTTTATTATTTCTTTGTGGCCGACTTGTAGCGATGAAATTTCATGTTGCAGATATATAAGAGCAATTGTTTATTCAAATTTAAGTGTGAAAAAGGGATGGTTTTGTGTGTGTGCACGAATAATGTTCTAAATCATTCGAAGGCAGAGCAGAGTGTGAAGAATTGTGAAGAAGTGTGAAGAAGATTGAAGAAGAGTGAAGAAGTGTTCATGGGATTAATTAGAACTATAATCACACATTAGTAGATGCTATTTTCTCAGTTCAAAATACATATGGCTTTAATCCGAATCTCTTTGTAAGACAGTGTGTCTTCCTTTGTAATTGAGCAGTGAGCTTTAGGCAGTGTGCCTGAATGCATGTGCATTCCCCATATTTCATTTTCATTATACTTTTAACAGGGTATAATCTTGTGGACTAACCTCCGCCATGGTTTTTCCCCAAACAAGGTTTCCACATAAAAAATCTTGGTGTTATGTGTGTTTCTGATGTGTTGACGATTTATGTTTTCATGGTTAATAATCAGATCATAGAATAAGGTTAATAAGTTGAATAAGTTTTGAATTTCTATGACAACTGATTGACCCCCCTCTCAGTTGTCTACCCTTGTATTTCCAACAATGCACACATTCATCCCTGTCGCGTGTTGGCGTCTCACTAGTGCACTAGAGACCTTTGCGTGCACTAGAGTCTGCCAAGTGTGTTAGCATCCAACCAGCTTTAATGGAAAACTTCAAACGAAATTGCATCGCGCAAACATCTACGCGATGTGCCTACATCCCAGAGGCACTAGATATAAATTTTTTCATGTTCAAGATACAATTTTCATGTCCAGTAAATTGATTTAGGTCTTTTTTCACTTTTTGCAAGATTACCTAGAAATTCGAGAGCATCCGGCGGGCGGGTGCTACACCTTATCTGGGACCAGGTCTAGAATCTATCAGACAATGGGGAGATGCTTCTACAGCGAGTCATTTTATGACACATCTACATTATGCCTGAGATGCTTTACCATGATCCCATGCTCATGGAATTGATGGAACAGTGGAGTTCCACCAAATCGAACTTCCATCTCCTGACAGGCGAGATGGCCATCACCTTAGACGACGTGTACTGCATCCTCGGTCTCCCCATTTGTGGGCGGTAGGTGACAATAGTTGAAACACGCTCTACACGGGAGCAGGTAGAGGGAGTCTAGTATTTCTTAGGTCACGATGATGGCAGTGACGAGACTGGTCACATCTACATCTGCTAGTTTGAGTAGGGAAGTGTGGCGGTTCCCCTACTTCGACGGGTGTTGGTCATCACTGTGGCCATGTGGGTAGTTGTGGATGTGCGAGGCTCTCACCTTCATGGGGCCTCATGCACACCATTAGGGTGATGGAGCAACATAAGACAATTTTTGCATGGGAACAAAGCATGCTCCCACACCTATACCATGAGCTAAGAAGTTACATGCATTATGAGTTTTAGAGCTTGACCGCATGCACCTTATTACAGGTGTGGGTCTTTTCCCATATCACATGCACATGACCAACCAGGTATCCCAAGGTAATGGATTATTCATTTTCGATGGCTCACTAGTATGAGCTTATTAGATAATGACGACATAGGGATTTATAGTTTTGGTTGTACAAATTGATACATTGAGGTCCAACCAGATTAGATGGTGGCTTTATAGGTGGTTATGGTGGGTAGATGATAGTAAGTACCTTAGGAACTTGCAACATGACTGTGTTTTTTTGGGTCACACTGATTTTGTGATTATGCCCTCCTACTAGAGGAGGGTTATATGACAATTTGGTATTATCCAAACTATTTCTCCTGCGATCCCTTCCTACACATGAACTGTGAGGAGCACTACACGACCAGGTGACCATCAATGACCGTCCATCACTAATGTCATCCCTTCCGATGATGATGCAAATGATCAAGACCAGCCGGAGGCACACCCCATCGATGATGTAGGCATGGTGTGGGGATTCCTTACCTAGTGGTTGATTCATCGACCCACGTTTGTCTTCACAATAGATTCCCCCAGGGGGGATCCCAATCTGTAGGGAAATACACCTATAGTACAGAGGCAGAGGTGGATGAACAGAGGAGGATTCTAGTACAACAAAGGTGAGGCCAAGGTGGTGATAGAGGATGTCCTCTCCTCCACCTACTGTTCTAGTCTTAGTAGTGGTGCTAGCTCCATCCATCGACCCATCAACAACGATGACAACATTAGGAGTGGCACTCGATGCGGGTGGTGTAGTGTCGCCCCACCCTCAGATCCGCACTGGCAACCAAGGGACCCAAGTACAACATTTGCTTATGTCATTTAATTTCAGTACTTTCAAATTTCATCTCATGTATATGTTTCTATTTTGATTTTATGTATATACATCATGTGATGTTGATGGGTCTACTCTCTTTGTGGATGTAGTAGACACATGGATAGACTGTGTTGATAGCTCAGTGCATATTAGAGACGACCCCAACTGTGCCTATCCAGGGGTCTGTCCTAGACACATATTGACCATCCTTGGTGGGGTGACATGCCCACTTATTTGAGTTGATTGCGGTCCTAAGGATGACATATGAGGAGGGGTAGGTGGAGATTGTTTAGAGGACCGTAGATGCCACTATTGCCAAAGCATAGAGAGACCAGGTGTCAGGAGAGTTGCAAACTACCTTGTTCGATTGAGATGTGACCATGACAAGGGTAGATAGTGTCGAGTAGGCACATGATGCTCTGCAGAGCCAGCTTGATGACCTCGTAGGGAAGGTGACAACTTGATGTTGGCAAGGGATCGAAAGCTGCAAGATTTTCTTAGGAGAGCCGAGCTTCAGATAGCCTCCCTTTAGGGAGAGATCAAAGGGCTACATGCAGTGGTATTCATCTCGTGATCACACAGGTACCACTCCATCTCTACCATCCAACCACAACGGTAGCTACCACCAGACCCAGAGGGATCAGGGAGCCATGCACCCGAGCAGTAGAGACCTGCTTTTGTATATGATTTTTGTAGCATTGATATATATTTTGTAGATCACTTTGATGTATATACATTGATACACATAGACAACCACCACTTATTTTTTAGGACAATGGAACGATACATGCACATGACATTTGATATATATATATATATACATGAGATACTGGTTCCGACACTTTGGTGTTTCTTGTTTTATCTATATGCTTCTTTACTCTCATGTATGATTATGTGATGGATGTTGTATTTATGGATGTATGTTTAGATTAGATGCTATCATGATTCAATAAACACACATGGATGTATGTTAATTATTTATAATAATGATCTAATTACCTAACCAAAAGAGATAATGTAATGCATGGATACAAAGCATAGTAGAACACATGTATGTATGTATCTCACACGCACATGGTTATATCATAACACAATTTTTTCCAATGATGTTTTAATAAAGGAATGCCAACATACGAAACACTACAACCTTGAGGGGTGAGCACCACACATGTGACACATAGACACTATGCATAGTATCAGAAAAGGTGTATTGCATTAATAGGTTATTTTAGAGGCATTCCATCCATAGATGACGATCCATAGGCACCAAAACCATACACAAAGATGAAAATGTAAGGGCATAACCAATTAGGACTAAATTTTCCCCTTTGATCAACTGACGCATTTACATTTCTCCAATTCTTGTAGAGAACCAGGTCACCTATCTTGAAAGTTCTAGGAAGAATGCCTTGGTTATACTGCCTAGACTGTGATCGCTGATAAGCTTTAAGATGATGAAGGGCCTGTAAACGACACTCATCAAACAACTCAAGCTGATGCAAATGATTAGATCAATAAGTTTCATCATCAATTAACCCTTTAAGGGAAACCCACAAGGAGGGAATTTCCAACTCCAAAGGCATGATAGCTTCAACACCATACACAAGGTTGTAAGGTGTTGTTCCCATTTTTGTATGAAAAATCATGTGATAGGCTTACAAATCCTATGTTAATTGAATATGCCAATCCTTACCATGTTTTTTTACTGTTTTCGAAGAATAAGCTCAAGATTTTTATTAGATGTTTTTTCTTGGCCATTAGATTGAGGATAATATAGTGTAGAAAATCTATGTTGAATTTGAAATTTCTCCAGAAATCACTTTACTTCCTTGTTCTTGAATGG
>VDFB02065707.1:0-21184 GCA_007258455.2 Sequoia sempervirens
AGTGCCACGAATGCTATTTGTGGTTCTATGCAAAATGTAGCATCTAATAATGCTAGTTTGTTTGATAATGATGACCCATATGATTCGGATTGATCAATGATCAATAATGGCTGATTGTAAACGTTTGACATTTTATGTTTGAACTTTAATTTATAATTTTATATCATGACAAGCGAGTAATCACTAATATTTTAATATTTGACTTAGTGACTATGAAAGTGGTGATGTATTTTTGCTATGTTATTAGACTATTAATATGGTGGTGTATTCTGAACTTAATTACTACTGCAAATATGTATATATTTCTGATTTTTATATGTTTTTTGTATTGCCGTACCCAAGCCGTACCCAAACCCAAAAAAAATTTTTTGCCGAATCCCGTACCGGATTCGCGTACCCGTACCCAAATCCAAAAACGAATCGGTAAATTAGATTATTATTTAATGAGCACCCATTTATTAGAGCATTTATTAAAGTGAAAGGCAAATATTGAATATCATTTTAAATGACTAAAAAGGAGACTTCTAGAAGGGATCAACCAAATTGGAGAAATATATATGTATGCCATCAAAAAGTAAATGCAGGCATCATTGGATCATTTTACATAGTGGATTTGTGCTTTTGGAGAGCTTGGCTCTGAAGGATGGAAACCTAGGGTTTTCAAAACTTTTGATCAGTGGGAACAACAACTCTCATTGGTTGGCATAACTGAGGTTGTGAGAGATCAGTTGAAGGGTTACCCGTGGATTGGCTTCATCCAGAAGTCAACATTGTGCTTCATCAAATTTGCAGGAGAGATTTGGAATAAGGGTTCCAGCATCTTTCAAGTTCAGAAGACTGTTTCTGGGTATCTTCTTTGTAAAGCTTTCAGAAATAATGCAATATCAATAAAGCTTTGATTTCTAGCATTTATCAATGTTTCCAGTTGTATATCTTTGCATGTCATACTTTAGAAATTGTTAATTTCTTGCATGCATATTTTCTTGCCTAGTAATAATTGAGAAAATACATAAAATTACAAACCCTAGTCAGTTTTCAGAGGTTAGAGACAAGCAGGTCTCTTATAGTGGTATCAGAACCTGAATCCTGCCATCCTGTTGGGGTTTATTTTTAAAAAATAAAAAATCATTGAGCTCACACAGTTGTTTTTTGAGTGATCAGCACTGTCAATCCAGCCAGTTTCAGTATGGGTTGGTATAATATTGTAGGGAAATCCTAGGAAGAAATTGAACAGGATGCCATCAAGCTCAGGGAAAGTTATAAACGTGAAGCCCCTCAACTCCTTGAGGGATATTAGAGTATGCCTGGTGATTTCAAAGCACAGTACTCACTTAATGATTACTTGACTTTTATTGTCACCTTGCACCCAGAAAATATTGGATTGGTAGAGTATTTCAAGATGTATAAGGAAAAAATTAATGAAGTTTCGGTTGAGTTCATTGTTGATGTTGCAGATAGAAATGACAACAATACTGATTTTTGTAATAGCAGCCAAACTATTGAGCATAATCATGATGTAGATGTGATGGTACATGAGGAAAATGTTGTGGAAGGATCTACAAATGTTGGCACACAAGTTGGAAGTGTCAAAGATGAGGAGTGTGCGGAGAATATAAGCTCTAATAATTCTGATTTTATGAACAGCAGTCCATTACCTTCACAAAATCATGAGGTGACAGATAAAGTACATGAAGATAGTGGTGGAAGTTTGCGTTCTATCACTCTCTGTAGAGAGAAGGACGCAAGGAGAGAGAAGGAGGTTGTTCAGGAGAAGTTTGATTCTACCCATTGCTCCTTGGATTGGGAGATGGTCGATTCAGTTCAGGATGGAGTGGGTGTGCAGTTTGTGAATAATCCATTATTTGAGTCCGAGGCAGAAATGGTTTATGATAATCCACTCTTCAAGTTGGATGTTGATCTCCCTCCTGACACTAGTATTGATTTGAGCAATGATCGCAGTGTTTGGGATCTTTCCAGTCCATCAAGACGCCAAACAGGGCTCACGAAGGAGTTTTACAGTGTGTACACGATGAGGAGTGCTTACAGTTTTGCCTTTGATCCACCTGTACATGATTCATATTCAATGCACAATTCTTGTGCACATGATGATTCTCCTTGCACAGTCAAGGGAAGCAAATCATTTATGTGCTCAGAGTTACCATTTGCAGAAGGTGAGACTAGAGGCTACAAGTTCCCAACTGAGTTGTTTGTAGGGGATTACTTGCAAGATCAGAGGTTGGCTTTCCATCATGCTGGTATGTGCCTAATAGAGTTTGCTACATTTGGGTTTCATAGAGATTGTACAGATTTCATTTATTGCTGGTTCAGGTCGTATTTTTGCAGCAGCAAGGCCGTTCTTCTCATCACAGGCAAATCGCCTTGCCTTTTTGCATTCTGACTTCTCCAGTTTGGGCGCCTAGGTCTCCAGAGGCATCTGCGATCAAATTTAGTTGGGGAAAGTCTATCTTTTGGATTGGTCGTACTATTTCATGCTTCCTACAGGCGGCTGCAATCAGGTTCTCAAATAATACATATTGCTTTTCCTTTTTGCTTGCATGTTTGAAATTCGCCTTTGTAAGCATTCAGCAAGTTCAATAAATCAAATGCCTTCAGATTACAAGTTGATTTGTCTTCATATTTACCTTCTGGTATTTTATTTATATTTTACAAGCATTTATTTCAAAAATCGCACCATTCATCTTATTGCACAAAAAAATCACAAAAACCTCAAAACATCAAACAAACTTCATTCAAGCTTCAATCAGGGGTTGAGAGACACCTGGTCCCTTACAGCCAGCGCACCCTTGGTAGGGTTATTTTAGTTTTTTCTTCATCATTTATTTGCATATTTGTACCTAGAGCAGCTTCGCCCATCTAGGGTTAGTTGCATCTGCATTATCAGGGTTTCTTCATGTCATGGTGCATGCTTGAAGCCCACTTTACTTTGTAATTTGCATTCATATTCTGTAGCAGCAGACTGAAGGTTTATATCAGACATTTGTTGGCTCACACTAAAGGATCTAATCATGATATGTGGTGATTTAATGCTATTGTTATCTGCTACAAGTTTTTCTATCATCTGGTTGCATTATGTTCTACTTTTCATGCATTATAAAACTCAGAAAATTACATCAACACACTAAGGTTTAGCAGAAATTAAAAATCAGAAATTAGGGCATCAATTTTGCATTACAAAAAATTTAGAAAATTGTACAAATATTGGTTGGGATATTTCATGTTCAGTGGGGTGAGTGATAATCAAAACCAACTGAAAGCAAATGCCTTCAACTTTCTGATCACCCAGATCCCGATGTGGGCAAGGTGAGATCATATGGTGGTAAGGCTTACAATTACGTGCTTCTAAAGTAAACCACTTCTTCAATGGGGTACATATGTAATCTCAAGAGCACAAAATGAAACCTTTGTTTATTCAGCGGAAATTACAACTATGCAAGAAAGCATGTGGCGGCAAGCTGACCAAGTCGAAGAAAGATCCTCCACTTATTCAACGGGCATAACATGAAAGTAAAGTAAATTCATTTGCTTGTTCAACGGTCATAACATAAAAGTAAGAAAGCTCAACAACTTATTCAGCGAGAGCGCCACTTATTCAGTGGGGTAAGCATCCAAGTCAACAAGAACCAAATCACTGATTGGAACTACCAATTCAGCGTTACAATGAGTATTGAATACAAAGATACTATAGCAAATTATGAGATAATCAGGTCAATATGATAGCCCATTGAGTCAATGATCAATTCTTGCAACATAAGAGCAATTAGGCATCACAAAACATGAAAGAATGAAAGTGTATCAAGTTTGATATGACTGCTGCAGCAGTCTGATACACCCAACCAACAAGCTCCCAAATGGCACAACTATCAAGAAACACCTCCCAAATAAGCCAGTGACTTCACCAACTAGATTACAATGGAAAATAGGAGCCTAGACGCCAACAATGAGACATCCAATGAAATATGCTAACCAATTTTTTCGTTGAATTGCACAACACAAACCAGCACTACACCAAATGTTAGCGTTAGATCCCAAAAGATATCCAACTTGAAAGTAACCTTCACCAAGAAAGTTCACCAAGATCCTATTGAAGGCAAGGTGATAGCTTATGGTGATGGGATCATTAGCAATAATCTGAACTTGAAATACTAAGTTGGAAGTAAATAATAAACTCAACACCAAGAATGTGCACTCAAGATCCCAATGAGGTCGAGGTGCTAACTTATGACGGAGTAATTATTACAATTGAAAGTAATTTTAGGCGGATAACCAGCCATGAAGAATCAAACTATCTAATTCATCCGCTGCAGCGGGCATTCACTCAAGAGTGGGAATTCTCCACTTTCAGTGGGTACAATGAGAGATCAAATGTTCATTCTCCACACTGGCGGTAAACCATCCAGGGGTAATTAATGTGAAACTTAACAAGTAATTGTAGAAACTAAAATGGTTGGATTAGTACTACTATATCTCAACCTTAAAATCATGAAATTTGCAAATTAAAAAATTACAATGATAGAGAACAATGCTAAGAAGAGGAGAATGAATTCTTTCATTGATTTAACAGTCCAATGATGAAGTAAAGACCCAAAACAGAAAACTAATGCAATCTGATATAAAAATCTGAGTTCTGGAAATTTTGACCAGCTAACAGAGAACACCATAAAATGCTCATAATTTGATCAATTTACCTCCGAATGACATGAAATCAATTGCAATAATCTTCTAGAAGATAGGTGCCCATGCCATGATGAAGAAACAGCTTCAAAAGATGAGTATTAATTTCCTTGCACATTTCCCAATGTCCATAATGGTACGGCCTTGAGCAAGGGAGATTTTGGCAAGTAAAAATCCAAAACTTCAAATTAAAATCTGCAAATCTCCAAAGATGGTCGCCTTGGGTGTAGGAATAGATTGGAAAGATACCCACAAGCAAAACAAATTCACTCCAAGAGTTGTATGCAAAAACCACCTGTTGTGACCTTTTCACACATCGCCCCATTCAAAATGGAGACCCCCTTATTTTTGCTTCATTCGGGTCTTTTGGCTTGGGTTTTTCGGTCTGTCTCTCTCTGTCTATTCTTTCATCTGGTGATGTACTTACCATTTGACCTAGGTTTGAATTTTGGCTAAGTCTGGAGCATTTTCTAATGAATTAGGGTTTACATTCTTCAGACAACTTTCAGGTCAAATTGAGTTGGCTAGTCCAGTTCTGAGCTTAGCACAGCTATCAGGATACTTCAAGTAGGCTCCCTCTAAATTTTCACTGAATTCTGACAATTTTCTATTTTTAGTAAGTGCCCATTTGGGGTTTGTTTTCTTGAGATTTTCAAATTCTGACAATTGCACTGCACTTAGAACACTATGAGTTGCTTGCAAAATTTGAGCTGAAACGGCCAACTTGCTATTTTTAGCAGTTTTTTCTTCAAAGGCTGTTTTTAGGGTTTGCATGCGAGATTTCTCAGTGCATGTCTGCATAATCTTTCTGGGTTTTCCGAGAGCTTCGCAACGACGTAACATGCAAGCGGAGCTGGTCACTTTTTAGGAACTTGCTATTTTTAGCTAGTGGTCACATGTCGATTTTTTTGGGTTTTTTTTGGGTTTTTCAAGATCTCTCGGGCAGTGTGACATGTAGACTCATCCGACAGCTGGTTGATCACTTTTTCAACCACTTACTATTTTTAGCAGGTCCACTCCGACAGCTGCCCAACACTTCAGAATCACGAACCTGACGACATGCAACAGAAACGGAGTTAAACGGAGGTCATTTGAGGCACATGCAAGACAGATTAGGGTTTCGAGCTTTGGGACCCAAAATGAGAGGTCAAATGCCAAAATTTCCAAAAATTGGGGTATCCCATCATGATCAGCATCTTTCAAGGAGTCCGCTTGTAAAATTTGAAGACAATCGGAGCACTTACTATTTATAGTAAGCCACTTCTGAAACAGGCTATAAATAGTAAGTCAACATCAGACGCCAGTGTGAATGAGCAAGTCTACCGATGAGGATCACAGCATTCAAATTTCAAATCAAACGGAGTTGTGGAAGTCATGAAACTGAGCAGTTACTATAAATAGTAAACCACCTCCAAAAACATGCCAAAAATAGCAGGTCAGCACGAGGCATCGATATGAGCAGGACAAGCAAGTGATGGAGACCCCACGGCGGAATTTCAAGTCAAATGGAATTGCAGAGGTTCGAAAATCAAGCACTTACTATTTTTAGCAGGCCTGTGCAAAAGAATTAGGGTTTCCTAAAATCGAGGGCGAAACACTACAGTCATGCGGAAGAAGCATCCAGTAACGATCAACACCCTTCAGGCAGTTAGCACACAAAATTTGAACGCATCCTAAGCAATTACTATTTTTTAGCAAGTTGCTAAAAATAGCAGGTGCAGACAGGCATTAGGTGCCAACAATTCATCACATCCCGAGGTTCGAAACAAAGCAAAAATCAAGCTTTCTAGAGCCAGAAACCAGTTCAAAATGCAAAATTTGGGAAACTTTCTAAAAATAGAAAGTTAGGGCAAGCCGGGGCTAACGTGAGCAAATCACTCCAAATCAGACGAAACTATAAAAAATTCACTAAGTCTGAGAAATTTTGAAGTCCAACATGTGGAATGCACCTTAGCTACTTGGAGATGATGAAAATTCTTCTAAGTCTGAGAAAGTTGAGGTAGGCATGGTGAAACGCGCCCTTGGGGTTGAAAGATTGTTGAAATGTTGCTAAGTATTTCAAACTCAAAGCACACCCTCCTATATGCGCCCAAGAACTTTGGAAGAGAGTTGAAAATTCTACCAAGGCATTTAGATTTGAAGCTACCCATGTGAAATGCGCCTCACCTTGCATGAATGTTAGAGAAAAAATTTCTAAGTGTTTCAAATTTGGAGTAGACCCCCCCATTTGCGCCTAAAGGTTAAAGGGTAGAATTGATATGTATTAAGTATTGCAAACTCAAAACTTGGAGTAAATACCCCTATATGCACCTTGGGAAAGAAATGTAAAAAAATTTCTTAGTGTGAAAAGCTGAAAGCTCATGGGTGCAAATGCGCCCACCTTTGAAGGAAAGTAGAAAGGGTCTTCAAAATATTCTAAGGCGTGTGAACTTAAAGCCCAACCTATCAAATGCGCCTTGGCTGAAAGAGAGAAGAGGCTGGGAAAATTAAAAGCTGAAGACCTAGTATGCGCCTAAGGTAAAGAGAGGGACTTTGAAAAATCCTAAGGCGTTAGAACTTGAAGCTACTACCCTTGAGTGCGCCCAGTGTAATGTCCCCTTCTCAGCAGTGATCATTTCTGTTGACCGTTGGCCCTGTCCCAGGAGACAGAGTAGAGGTACAATGCGGATGATGGTGAAATTAGGGTTTCTAATTTGGAGAGGGTCTTGCTTGGAGTTAGGGGATTACATTTCGCGGATTCTTCACGGGTTTTGAGCTTAGCAGTGGTTAGTATTCGATTTGGCATTAGAACAGCCGGCAATTTACTATTTTTAGCAGAAGTAGAAATTCGATTTTTAGCGATGGGCGATTTGGAAGGTTGGGATTCCGGTTGGGCTATTACAGGTTGTTTTAATTTTGGCACTTCAATTCTTGGCCTTGGGCGCAATTTTCAGTGGAGAGATAAGTATTTTATTATAATATTATTATTTTAATATTATACCCCTTTTGCCTAGCAGTGCAACTTTAAGTTGTTTTTAAAAAGGGGACTTTGAGGGTCTAGGCGTCATAAGATGATAATTATATTTTTTAATGTCAAATTTTTGAGATCTTGAAATGGACGCCCCTTTTGAGAAATGAAGTTTATTTTAAAAAGTGAAATATTCTGTGGAGGAAAAAGGACGCCTTCTTTTGGAGGGAAAAGTGGAATTCGAAATTAGGGTTTTGGGGCGCCCTCTGGAAGCTTCTAGATGTTTCTCTCACTTCTATTTAATCAGGCCTCAGCTCTTCATTTGGTATCTTCTGTCTACTACACCGTTATGCTGCTGGATTGACTTCAGGCACTCTCTTCGAGGAAAACACACCTCCTAGCATTGGCTCATCTTCTTGCTTGAAAGATAGCAACTAGTTGAGAGGTTAGCTTGTAGTTGAGTTATTTCACATTTTAGTTGAGTGGTTTGCATTTTGGAGTTCTAGTTTGTGTTTTTGACATATTTCTGATGTTGCTGAATATCATTGAAGAATGTAAGATTTGCTCACAATTCCGAAAATAAAAATGTTGTCGTTCTGGGTATTGAATCTATCTGTTTGTCAATAAAGGGCGACCTTCCTAGCTGATTTTCAGATTTTAATTGTGTGTCTTTATTTTTATTGAGCAAAATCGCCCTTGCAGCTGGGCCGTACCATTTAGGGGGTGTCTTGGGATGTGTGCAAAATAATGAGAGTTGTTTAGTGAGGTTTTGAGCTTTCAAATTGGGCGCCTTCATCATTTAAGCAATCTGCACTTCGTTTGATGTCAATAGGATGTGATTTGAGCAAGTTATGAACATTTAAGTGGATATATTGTTGCAGATTTTCATCGTTCTATGTGCAGGTCTGATACAGCAGATTTAAGATAGTTGTTCCTTGGTTGAGATTCAAGTATTGGACATCAAGTTTGATACTGTGAATGCTTACTAATCATATGCAGCTTGGAAAGACATAACATTTCTGTTTATGAGTATATTCTATCTTATTGTAAGCTGTTAGTAGTACTATCAGCATTCCAATCTTATATCTCATTTCTCTAAATTGTAATTCCCACTGAAGAAGTGGAAGAGGCTGGCTTGCCGCCTTTTACTTTCTTGCATTCTAATTTCCTAAGTCTCCGCCATATGGTCGCCTCTGATCCATCACGGATCGAGTAGCACATACTTGGTGTTGAGCTACATTTTTCAGTATTGCAATAGATAGGGATCCTCTGATCGAATGCTCGTCGTTCACCGGCGCATCTCTGGTTAGAGTTCTTGTTCAGCATTTACTTTGAGATCCTCTGACCAATGCTCACACCTTGCCCGCATCGGGATCCTGGTGTACATTCTGGTTAGAGTTACTTTCTGCATCGTTTTGGTTTATGTTAACCTTAACGGGTGCATGTTGCATTGTAATCTTTTATGAAAAAACAAAAAAAAAATTGGTCCGGTTCATTACAGTGGTATCAGTGCCATGATTCTGCCAACCTGTGCCCAACAGTGATTCAGTGGTCAGATGAGTGACAGTGATTGCAGATACTTCACCAGAGGTCAGGCCAGAAGACAACAGATACAGCTTCCGTCAGTGCCAGCAGCAGATACTTTTTCAGAGGCTTTGAGAGAAACAGGAATAGCAGTGGATACGGGTAAAACAGTTGAGAACATGTCAGACAATCTTAGAACAGCCATGGAAGAGAAGGATGCAAGGATGGAAAAGAAGTTTGATGGGATGATTGAGATGATGTCTCGATTACTTGCTAAAATGGATCAACAAGCTTCTCAGAACCATACTCCGAACCAAAACCATGCTACTGGAGAAAGCAGTGGTGTCAATGGAAACAATGGGAATAATGGAAACAATGGTAATGGAGGTAGTAGAACTATTGGACAGCATGATGCCATCTCTAGCGGATCAGCCTCTAGACCGCTCTTTCCTACATTCACTCCAAGAGAAGAACAACCAGTTGAAGCTCCCATTCCCTTGGTAGACGATGCCAGACAAGCCTATATGGAGTATGCTACCCTACCTCCGGATCTTAGGAACCAATGGTCCTTTGATCAATTCTTGAATCAGAGGGACAGAAGACACGGAAGAAGAGTTGATAACCGAGCTTATATGGCTCCTAGAACAGATTTTCATCAAGCCTTAGGAAAGGTAACATTGGCTCACTTCGATGGAAGTGATACGTGTTCAGCAAGATCATGGGTTCAGAAGTTAGACAACTACCTTTCACTTCGTCCCATGCCAGAAGAAGATGCCATCAAGTTTGCAACGCTTCATTTGGAGGGAGCTGCCCATGAGTGGTGGTACCATGGTTTGGTCACTCTTGGCCATAACCTTATTCGAACCTATGGAGAATTCACCAACAAGCTGATTGAAAGGTTCGACACTAAGGATCTTGAAGTAAGATTTCGCGAGCTTGCACAACTCAAACAGCATGGCTCCTTGGATTCTTACATTGCTGATTTCCAGAGACTTTCTGTGATGGTGCCCAGCATCACCGAAAGAAGATTGGTTGTGTTGTTTTCTGAAGGTTTGGTTGAACCCTTGAAAGGATGGGTTAAAGCTTTCGATCCACCAAGTCTTGATGAGGCAATCAAGAAGGCTCGTAGTATGGAGTTATCAGCCCCTGGGCCTAAATTTCCGCCTAAGCCTTTTGGCCATAAGAGGGATAAGGATAAAAGACATTCTTCTAATCAGCACAAGAAGTTCCCACCTAAATTGACTGAAGAGCAACGTGAACAGCTCAGAAAGGAGGGCAAGTGTTACACATGTTTAGAGCCTTGGACTAAAGGCCATAGATGTCCTGGAAGAGGGCGTTATAATCAAATGGAAACCTATTCTGATTATGAATCAGCATCTGATATGTCTGATCAGCAGTCTTATTTCGGGGACAGCGAGGATGAAAGAGCCACAGAAGAGTCCGATCATGAGCAAGGAGTTGGGGGCCCTATTGCCCAACTCTCTAGTTTCCAAAAGAACGAATCTTTCAAGGTTCGTGGTGGAGTTGGAGGCCATCGTATTGTTGCATTAATTGATACTAGTGCAACGCATAACTTCATTGATGAAGGTGTGGTTGCAAAGAGAGGTCTCAAAACTGAAGAATTTGAAGGCTTCAAAGTCATGGTGGCTGATGGGTTTCACATTTCATGCACACGAAGAGTTCCTAACATGTCCTTGCAGTTGGGAAACTATGAAGTCAAAGATGACTTCTATGTGGTTACTATTGGTGACACAGATGCAGTCTTGGGCATACAATGGTTACGCTCACTTGGTGAAATCTCTCTCAACCTACAAACCATGGAGCTCAAGTTCCAATCTGATGGTAAGAGAGTTGTTTTGAGAGGAATGTCTAATGGTGGTCCTCGTATAGTTTCTTTCAAAAGGATGGAAAGGCTGATTTGACATGACCAAGTGGAGTGGGCTACGGAATGCATGGTTCTTCCTGCCAGTCCAGTTGAGACCAAGAGGGAATATCCTCCTGATATTCAATCCATACTCACCAAAAGGAGTAAGGTGTTTGCTGATCTACCACCTGGGCCACCACCAGAAAGAGGTGCTGAGCATGTTATTGAACTTAAGGAAGGGGCCAAACCAGTAATCACAACACCGTATAGATATCCTAAGAAGCAGAAAGATGAAATTGAGAAGAACATAAGAGAACTCCTGGAGATGGGCTTCATTCGCCCTAGCAAAAGTCCTTTTGCTTCAGCTGTAGTTCTTGTGAAGAAGAAAGATGGCACCATCCGCATGTGTGTAGATTATCGTGCTTTGAATCAAAGCACAATAAAAAATCGGTATCCTATTCCTCGGATCGATGAGCTCATTGACGAGCTACATGGTGCTAAATTCTTCTCCAAAATTGATTTGAGATCGGGTTACTATCAAATCCGGATGAGGGGCTCAGATGTTGAGAAGACGGCATTCAGATGCCACTATGGTCATTTCGAGTTCCTAGTCATGCCCTTTGGCTTGACTAATGCTCCAACCACATTCCAGTCTTGTATGAACAGAGTTTTCCAGAAGCAGTTGAGGAAATTTGTGTTAATTTTCTTTGATGATATTCTCATCTTCAGCAAGACGTGGGAAGAACACCTCAAGCACTTGGAGGAAGTGCTTAGCATTCTTGAATCAGAGAGTTTGTTTGCAAAGGAGTCCAAATGTGAATTTGGGATGAAGGAGCTGCTCTACCTTGGCCATATCATCAGCGCTGAAGGTGTGAAGGTTGATCCAGAAAAGATCAAGGCTATAGTAGATTGGCCACCTCCAGAAAATCTGACTCATTTGAAGGGATTTTTGGGTCTTTGTGGCTTCTATAGAAGGTTCGTAAAGGGGTATTCTCAAAGTGCTGCTCCTCTTACTGACCTCACTAAAAAGGGGGCTTTCATGTGGTCAGAAAAAGCTCAAAGTGTGTTTGATAAGTTCAAGAAAATCATGAGTTCTTGTTCTGTATTGGCCATACCAGATTTCTCCAAACCCTTCGAGTTACAGTGTGATGCATCAGGGGAAGGTATTGGGGCTGTTTTGATGCAAGAGAAGCATCCAATTGTATTTGAAAGCAGAAAATTAAGAGGGGTTGAAAGAACCTACTCTATCTATGACAAGGAAATGCTTGCAATCATGCATGCATTAGCCAAGTTCAGACAGTATCTGGTGGGGAGTAAATTCGTGGTCAAAACTGATCACAACAGTCTCAAGCACTTTATGCATCAGAAGGACTTGAATGAGAGACAGCAGAAGGGGGTGAGTAAGCTACAAGCTTACGATTTTGACATTGAGTATGTCAAAGGAAAGAACAACATTGTGGCTGATGCTTTGTCCAGAAGGCCTCACTTGAGCTCATTGTGTGAGCTTAATGCTGATTGGAAGGAGTTGTTGCTTGCTGATTATGCCAAAACTCAGTTTGCAACCAGCGTTATTGAAGGTACTTTTCATGATGAAAGGTACAAGGTAGTTGATGGGTTGATCCACTACAAGGGAAGAATCTTCTTGGTGGCTGATTCTAAACTTAAGAGGAAGATTTTGGTGACTTTCCATGACAGTCCACTTGCTGGTCATCAAGGGTACTTCAAGACATACAAGCAGATTCGAGAGAGATTCTCTTGGAAAGGGTTGAAAGATGATGTTCAGCGTCACATCAAGGAGTGTAGTACTTGTCAAATGAATAAAAATGAGCACTCTCTTCCAGCTGGTCTACTGCAGCCACTTCCCATTCCAAATCAAAAATGGGAGAGTATCTCTATGGATTTCATCACCGGGTTGCCTAGGGCTCAAGGCAAAGACTGTATTTATGTTGTAGTGGACAGATTGACCAAATTCTCTCATTTCTTTGCCATCACAAGCACATTTACAGCAGCTCAAGTTGCAGATTTGTTCTTCCATGAAGTGTTTAGACTGCATGGGTTGCCTAAAAATATTGTGAGTGATAGGGACAGCAAGTTCCTAAGCACCTTTTGGCAAGAAATTTTTAGGATGAGTGGTACAGTGCTTACTCCAAGCACTAGCTATCACCCACAAACGGATGGTCAAACGGAGATTGTGAACAAATGGCTGGAGGGCTATCTCAGAAATTATGTCTCAGAACAGCAAAGAGCATGGGTTAAATGGCTCCACTTGGGAGAGTATTGCTACAATTCATCTTTCCACATGTCAATAAAGATGTCTCCATTCATGGCCCTCTATGGTTACGAGGCTCCAAGCTTTGCTGATTTGGTATTTGGCGATAGCAAAGCTCCTCAAGCCAAGGATTGGTTGCAGTAGAGCCAAGATGTTTTGAAATCTTTGAAAGACAACCTTCAAATGGCACAAAATCAGCAAAAGATGTACGCTGATCAGCAGTGTGTTGAGCGCTCATTTGATGTTGGTGACATGGTATATCTTCGGCTTCAGCCCTAGAGACAGTCTACACTTAAGAAGAGTGGAGCTGAGAAGCTGAAACCACGCTTCTATGGACCATTCAAGGTTGTTAGGAAGGTTGGAGCGGTGGCCTATGAGTTGGAACTACCTTCGAGTAGTAAGGTCCACAATGTCTTCCATGTGCCTCGCCTCAAAAAGGCACTTGGACACAACGTTGTGGCTTCATCACAGTTACCTCCTTTGGATGAAGAAGGGCAGTTGACTTTGGTTCCAGAACAGATTATTGATTTCAGAGAGCGTTCGTTGAGGAGGAGAACAATCAAAGAGTATTTGGTAAAGTGGAAGAATTTACCATTGGAGGATGCTACTTGGGAGGATGAGGAGATTCTACAGCATCCAGACTTGCGATTGCTTGAGGGCAAGCAATCTTGGGGAGGGCGGACTGTAATGTCCCCTTCTCAGCAGTGATCATTTCTGTTGACCGATGGCCTATTCCGGAGACCCGTAGGCTGTGCGGATGGTGAAATTAGGGTTTCCTAATTTGGAGGGGTCTTGCTTGGAGTTCGGGGATTCTGTTTGCGGATTCTTTCTGGGTTTTCAGAGAGCTTCGCAGTGGTGTGTTCAGTTTGGCATTCCGGGCAACTTCGCGAATTTACTATTTTTAGTAAATTCTATTTTTTGGCAGTGGACAGTTTGGGTTCAGTTCAGTTGGGCTTCTTCTGCAGTTGTTTCAGCTGGCACTTCAATTCTTGGCCTTGGGTGCAATTTTCGGTGGAGAGATAAGTATTTTATTATAATATTATTATTTTAATATTATACCCCTTTTTGCCTAGCAGTGCAACTTTAAGTTGTTTTTAAAAAGGGGACTTTGAGGGTCTAGGCGTCATAAGGTGATAAATTATATTTTTTAATGTCAAATTTTTGAGACCTTGAAATGGACGCCCCTTTTGAGAAATGAAGTTTATTTTAAAAAAGTGAAATATTTTGTGGAGGAAAAAGGACGCCTTCTTTTGGAGGGAAAAGTGGAATTCGAAATTAGGGTTTTGGGGCGCCCTCTGGAAGCTTCTAGATGTTTCTCTCACTTCTATTTAATCAGGCCTCAGCTCTTCATTTGGAATCTTCTGTCTACTACACCGTTATGCTGCTGGATTGATTTCAGGCACTCGCTTCGAGGAAAGCACACCTCCTAGCATTGGCTCATCTTCTTGCTTGAAAGATAGCAACTAGTTGAGAGGTTAGCTTGTAGTTGAGTTATTTCATATTTCAGTTGTGTGGTTTGCATTTTGGAGTTCTAGTTTGTGTTTTGTCATATTTCTGATGTTGCTGAATGTCATTGAAGAATGTAAGAATTGCTCACAAGTCAGAAAATAAAAATGTTATCATTCTGGGTATTGCATCTATCTGTTTGCCAATATAGGGCGACCTTTCTAGCTAACTTTCAGATTTTAATTGTGAGTCTTTATTTTATTGAGTAAAAATCGCCCTTGCTGCTGGGCCGTACCATTTAGGGGGTGTCTTGGTATGTGTGCAAATCAATGAGAGTTATTTAGAGTGGTTTTGAGCTTTCACATTGGGCGCCTTCATCATATAAGCAATCTGCACTTCGTCTGGTGTCAATAGGATGTGATTTGAGCAAGTTATGAACATTTAAGTGGATACATTGTTGCAGATTTTCATCGTTCTATGTGCAGGTCTGATACAGCAGATTTAAGATAGTTGTTCCTCGGTTGAGATTCAAGTATTGGACATCAAGTTTGATATTGTGAATGCTTACTAATCATATGCAGCTTGGAAAGACATAACATTTCTGTTTATGAGTATATTCTATCTTATTGTAAGCTGTTAGTAGTACTATCAGCATTCCAATCTTATATCTCTTTTCTCTAAATTGTAATTCCCACTGAAGAAGTGGAAGAGGCTGGCTTGCCGCCTTTTACTTTCTTGCATTGTAATTTCCTAAGTCTCCGCCATATGGTCGCCTCTGATCCATTACGGATCGAGTAGCACATACTTGGTGTTGAGCTACATTTTTCAGTATTGCAATAGATAGGGATCCTCTGACCGAATGCTCGTCGTTCACCGGCGCATCTCTGGTTAGAGTTCTTGTTCAGCTTTTACTTTGAGATCCTCTGACCAATGCTCACACCTTGCCCGCATCGGGATCCTGGTGTACATCCTGGTTAGAGTTACTTTCTGCATCGTTCTGGTTTATGCTAACCTTAACAGGTGCGTGTTGCATTGTAATCATTTGTGAAAAAAAAACAAAAAAATTTGGTCCGGATCATTACACCCAGCTTTGATGGAAAAGGTTGGAGATATTCCACAGGCATGAAAATTTCTAAGTGGTGGAAATTGGAAGAAGACCCCCTTGTATGCGCCCAAGAAGATTAGAAGGTGATTAAAATTTTCCAAGGCGTGTGAATTAAAAGTGATACCCCCCATATGCGCCTAATTTAAGGGGTAAAATTGGAGATGTTTCTAAGGCAATGAAATTAAAAGTTTGAGGGGTGGTATGTGCCTGGCTGGAAGGGGTCATTATTAAAGTTGGAAAATTTTATCTAAGTATCTAAAATGACCTTCCATATACGCCTAGAAATTAAAAGCTAGAGAAATCATTTGTGCCTGGCATAAAAAAATCAAATGGAAATTTTTTGTAAGATGATAAATACGCCCAAGATTGAATGATGAAAATTTTCTAAGGCGTTGGAGATAAAACGAAGTTTGCCCATGTTAGAGAAATTAAATAAAGTTTGATTAAAATTATTTTCCAAAGTTCAATAAATTAAATGGCCCCCTTCGTTTAGACACATGGAACTTTTAAGTCAAGAGATATTTCTCAAGGGGAAAATTTATTTTGGAAAATATTCTGAGAGGAAAATAATTTTGCCTAGAGATTTTAAAATACTGGAGCTCACAATTGAAATATAAATTCTTTTTTTAAGGTGTTGGCGAAGGAAACAAAATAAAATTTCTCAAGTGAAATAAAAGGCGTTGAGATTAAATTTTAATAAAATATACGCCATTATTTAAAGATGGGATAAATTTTTATGCTGAAGTAATTTTAATAAATTTCGCAAAATTACTTCAATCAATTGAAAATAACTGGCAATCAAGGAGGGAAATTTTAAATTCGAACGAGGAAAGAATCTCTAATAATAGCAAATTTCTATGACGACTCTATGACAGCTGGGAATATTCTCTCCCAAGTTAGAAATTTCTAAGTGATGGGGAAATGAATTAATGGCACTTGCTAAACTAGGCGCTTGCTTGCAGTTATAAAAACTCTGAAGCTACCCATTTTTCTTCACAAATTGCAGAGTTGAAAATTGTGCTGAAGCTGAAAGTGATTGCTGAAGTGAGTGAGAAATTTCTGAGTTGAGAAAATTATTTCTCTGAGTTGTTGAAGTTGAGATTGTGCTAGAGCTGAAAGTGAGTGCTGAGAAGAAGGAAATTTCGAAGTAAGAGTGCTAAGCTTGCTTTTTCGAAGTGCTGGAAGTAATATTGCTACAAGTTGTTGAAGCTTGAAGTTTTAATTTCAGTGTTATAATTCTCGAGGTTTGGAGTTCAAGTTTTAATGCTGAAGTTTTTTATTTTTGAAGCCAACTCCACTTGCCAGCTATCTCGCAGTATTTTATTTTTAAAAGTTAGAATTATAATGCTTGATTTTTATTTTGCAGATGGCTGAAAGAAGAGGAGATGTTGCCGGAACAAGCAAGGTTGCAGCCAGAGCTGGAAATGCTGAGGCTGGCAAAGAAAATGCTTCCAAGCAGGCCATTATTAAACAGCTGAAGAAGTCTCTTATCCCTGAATCAAAGTTTGTGTCGAAGCTGGGTGGTTTGACTGATACAAATCTTGGTTCTTTCAACCTCGAAGCCTTCAAGAGAAGAATTTATGGGCAGGGTGGTTATCCTCCATCGGTGACTTCGCACAACATTGTGAGAAGCGGGTTGTATGCAGCTGTTGGTTTTCCACCAGCAGTCCGATGTTCAGAGTTGATAAGGGAATGTGTGAACTACTACAATTCAGACCACCAGACAATTGTTTCTCCAGATGGCATGTTGTTGGCCAACCTCGCACCTGAGGCCATTGGAGAAGCGTTTGGGATTCCAGCAGCGGACAAAATGTTGTACAAGTCCAAGGAGAGGGCTAACAAAATGAATGCTTCGTCCTTTGATAAGTGTGCTAAGAGAATCAACACAACATGGATGAGGAAGCCAAAGCCTCATGGCGCCAAGTTGCCAAAACAGATTATTTCAAAGGAGCTAAAGCAAGAGTACTGTGATCTAATCATGATGCTCAGCCGGGTGAATGACAGCCCACAGGCGTATGCTTTCGAGCCTTGGATGTTCTTCTACATCAGTGTGGTGTTGGAGGGCAAAGAATATGTGGATTGGGCACAGATGATCAGCGACAACATTGATGAACAATTTAGAAACCTAAGGAGAACAAAGACATTCTACATGAGCTCGTATGTCATTTATATGCTAGCTCGAATGACGAAATATAAGGGGTTGACGTACCAGGAGCCGATCGGATGTGGTCCCGGTCAATTCAAAATCCATGAAGCCTACAGGCAGTTACACCTGACAAGTACCTCCCACTTCAAAAGGGTGAACGATGCCTTCACTATGCATATCACAAGGACTCTTCAACGAAGAACGCAGCAAAGGATATCCAAGGAAGCACAAGAACTGATTGAAGAGTACGGGTTTTGGTTTACCCAATTCCCGAAGTTCACTTATATAAGGTTGTAGGGGTTCCATTCCTATACCTACCAACTGCCAAGGTACCCCACGGATAGAATGGTGATGCTTGAAGTGTCTAAGCAACTCATGGCCTACGACAAAATCATAAGGAAGAGAAAGAAAGGAGGATTGCACTTTCCTATTGTTATGGGTAATTCGCTTGAGGAGTACCCTTCTTTGCAGGCATCCCTTCTTTGCAGGCAGCCAAGGAAGCGAAGGATGAATTGCAATTCTACTACCTCACTCTCCACACCACCCGGTCGGACTTCGATCCTTAGAGGAAGATTGGAACTGTGCAAGGTGAAGAATATAGGCACAAGGCTAATTTGGAAGATTTATAGGCAAATGTAGGAGATGAAGCTGAAATCAGAAGGAGTATGTTCTCTAGATTGCCTCTGAAGTTGATCAGAGAGTGTGAGGTGGTCCAGGTTCTAGATCAAGTTGATGAAGATGCCAGACTTACTCACCCGGATTATGAATCAATAAAGGACACACCAATCCCGCCACCTAATTGGGCAGAGCCGGAAATCACAGACTTAGACACTTTGTCTATGCCTGTCTTGACTTTCACAAGGAGCTGGGTAGATGGGCATGTTCACAGGCTAAAGAGAAGATCAATTGCCCTCACATACAATCTCATGGGAGATCGGAGGCCACCAATGTCAGTGAAGAGGAGGAAACAAATCGCCCAAGCTGCAAAACCACAACAAGAGGAAGAACCAATTCAGCCTGAGCCTCAGGGGACGAAGGAGGCATCGCCTACACAGTTGTTGGCTCAATCCTCCAGCGTACATGAAGTTTCAATGTTTGCAAATCAGAGGGTTGGAGAGAATGAAGAGCAAGAAATTGGAGAAGTCAACTAGCCATTGTCCAGGGAGCCTGATAGTCAAAGTGCCAATGATCCTGAGAGTGCCAACTAGCCAGATGAAGGAGAGGAAACAGAAACGGACATTCGCTTGGATCGTGCACTTAAGGCAGCCTTTGAGGACGAAGACATTATGGAGCCTTAGATTCGAGGTCTTGAAGAGGATAGTCAACGTATGGAAACGGATGAGCCTCAGCCAAATGTTGCTAAAGAGGAAGTTCATGGAGTAGAAGCAATAGAGGAGCAGCCGCTTATTATCTATAACGCTCAGCAGAATATCCCAAATTGGCTCACAAGCGCAATAAGGAGGGATCAGGAGGACGACACCGACCCAGCAATAGAAATGGAAGAGCTCCTGAACAGGATAAGCAAGTCACCCAAGAGGAAGAGAGCCAGGAAGTACTCCAGGATGGAAACAAATGAAGTCGGTTCTCGCACTCTCCATGTTGCGGTTCCGAGGGAAGAGTGTGATCTAGGTGATGTGATGCCTGAGAATTACACAGTCACTACAATTGAATTAGGGCGTCCCACTGGAACACAAGTTATTGAGGAGGCTGAAAACTCCTTCCAGGCACTGAAAGATAGGCTGCAACGAAAAGAAGGAAAGTACAACAAATTGAAAAAAGAACATAAGGCATTAGTTGGATATGTGCGGCATCTAGCACAACCATGTGCTCAGGAGAACCCAATGGTGGAACTTCTAGCTGAGCTTCCACGAGAGTTGATCAGCGGGCTCGAAGAAATGAAGAAGGCCATTCAGGAGGGAGACAAGTGGGTTGGCGGTGTTCGTACTAAAGCCGAGAAATTCATTGTAGATCTTGTCTCCTCTTTTCAGCATGCTTCCAGTATCCTCTCTCGTTTGGAGAACATTGAGCAAGCTTGGGCTGATACTCATATATTTCAAGATAAGACTATTCCACGCCTGGCTGCTCTAATGCGCATACCAATGCAAAGTTTGGTTGAGGGGGTTATTCAAGCAGGGGATAGATACGATTTTCCTAGCTGGTATTTTGTTGCGTTCACTAGCTGAGGTTTCTTCGACATGGCAAAGACAAAATCGGCCAAAATCCAGAAGGCCGTGGGAAATATTCATAAAGGCATCCTCAATACACTGGAGGCGTTATTCACCAGAAGGCTAACTCCCAAGGAGGTGGAAGTAAGTGGATTGAAGGGAAGGTTGCAGCCATTCTTCTCAGAGATGAGGGTATTTACTATGATAGACTTTGAAAATATCTCCACATTCTCAGCCATTATGCAGAGCACGCAGGAATCCATTGAGACTTGGAGAAAGTCTTGCGTCCGACAGGAACAGACGATTGCTATCCTCGAGTATCAGCTCAATCTTACTCCGGCGATCTCTAAACAGGAAGTTGATGCGGTGCTGGCCAGATTTGTTGCTTATGCAGTCAGAGAGAACAACAATGGAAACAGGGTCCTAGACGAGAATCTTCTGGAAGGATAGTGGGCATTAATTGCCCATAGTGGTCAAAGGAGGAATCTGCTATTTTTGTGCTTATTAATTACGCCACTCCACCTTCTAGCGGTTTTTAGGGCAGAATCTAGTATAGGGCTGAAGTGGCTCGATCTGAGTCGTCCACTGTAATTTGATCTGGACCATCCATTGAGATTGGCCAGCTATATAAAGGGGTCTCCCCTCATTTGTACATCATTAGCCTAGAGATTATAGATCAGAGAGTAGAGCATAGAGGGACAATTAGAGTTAGAATAGTTTCATTGCATGGCATTGTTTGAAGGAGATTGAAAGTTCTCCCTTTGAGAATTTTGTAAGGAATTGTTACGAAGACTATCATAACAAAAGAGTTTCATTGATTGGTGAATTTGTCTTTTGTTATGAGCAATTAGTGAGGTTTCTTCAACCTTCAACTTCAAGTAGGACATAAGTTCGAGTAATTCTCATTTTCATTCAAGTAATTAGTTGTGGGTGGTTGTGTTTAATTTGAGTGAGCTTCATTTAATCCATACCACTAGCAAGCTTACTGATGGTAAGTTTGCCCAGCGTGGTCAACTGGAATACTTT
>VDFB02065708.1:0-13379 GCA_007258455.2 Sequoia sempervirens
TCACCAACCTTGAGGATGGCATCTAAGGCAACCCTCGCCACTTGTGGGTGCACCCTCTGGCCCTGCACCTGACTGTCTCACCTCTGTCTTTGGCTGTCTCCACCATCATCTCCTCGCTTGCCTCCATCTCTACCCCTACCTCCATTTCTGCCTCCGTCTCCACCCCTGCCTCTATCTCTGCCTCCATCCCCACCCCTCCCTCCATCTCCATCCCTACCTCTGCCTCTCCCTCTGCCTCCATCTCTGCCTCAGCCACCTCATCTGGCTCATGGCACCCGGGGAATAACTGATCGCCTGTCCACTGGTGCTGGCCCATCAGGATCTGTCAATGGCATGGGTCTGTGTGCCTACCACCATAAATCATATGCCAGCGTCATACCAGGATCCACTGCTCCTCCTCTCCAACCCCAGGCCTAGGCTACTAGCCCATCTATCTGCTGCTCAGTGAATGCCACTGGGATAGCTGGCCCCCATGCATACTCTTGGGAAGATTTGGCATACTCTGCCATCCCCACGAGTACATCCTGCTGCTCCCCGAATTGCCTAAGGACATGCTATAGAAGGTACATCTCGATAATCAAGGACATCTGCACTGTCCTGCCAATAAGATACCTATACTGCCTACAGAAGTTGAGGTACTTGTCCTCATCATCCCATGCCTCACAATCTCTATACGGCCTCTAGATGAATGTCACCATGGTGTCAATCCTGTGCCACCACCACCCTATCTTGCCCATATGGGTCTGTTGTAGTGCACTAGCATAGTAGTAAGAGTAGGACATCCCCTCGGCTAGCTACGGTCTGTCAATGGGAGGGCGGAAGATGGCAATGTGCTCCCACACCCAGATCATCATCAAAGTGGTCCCGCAGGAGATGCTATCTCCTCTCTTGTATGCGACATCATGAAGTTGATGGTAAAGCATCCCTAGCAAATAGGGACCCCACGCATAAACTGTCCTATCCCATCTCATGCCAACCCGGATGTCTCCCCAACTAATCATAAATCCATCTGCTCACCGGTCAGGAATCAAGATACCTACGATCATAGTCACTAGGAATGCATCGAACCGCTTGTAGTGCTCCACCAAGAACTCCCATTAGATCTCATACCCTTGAATACCCAGTCTAGCACCCTGATCTCGATAATAGGCATAGATGGTCTGCTCGCCATGCTGCAGATCATAGACAATCCACTCACTTCGAATAGGTACTCAGAGAATCTGATAGACATCCTCCAAGGTAATGGTGGCCTCACCTGTCGGCAGGTGGAAGGAACAGGTCTTGCAATGCCACCGCTCACACAACGCCGTCAGCAGACCCCTGTTCACTCGAATGGCGGGCATGAACGCAGCGTAGAATAAACCCAAATGCATCGATCATCACTGCTCTCACGGGCCCAACTGATCGGTGAACCAAAAGGTGGTCGGTCTGCTCTCTCTCGTATAATTAGGGGCAACCTGCCTCTGCAAAAAGATGAACACTACATCAGCACTTTTTGGACAATTGTCAACATCATCAAAAGCAACTAAGGTCATGCAAACATCAAAACAAGTTTTATTAAAGAAACAGGCAAGTGCGTCGCAACCAAGCAATTGCGTCGCGAAAGGACAACTGCGTCGTTCAAAAAAATCAAATGCATCTCAATATGTCAATTGCATCTCGATATGACATTTGCATCACAAAATTTTGTGAATGTGTCGCAATATGGTGAATTCGACACGATCTTGCAATTGCGACATTCAACATAGCAATTGCATTGCAAAATAACGATTGCGGCATTCCAGCCGTCACATGCGACTCAATAAGTCACTTGCGTCGCACAAATTATCAAATGCGATGCTAAACACCAGAGCAATTAATTTGGTCTTGGCACTTGCGTCGCGACGCATCAAATGCGTCGAACGCGAAGGCAATTGCGACGTACGCGAACGCATATGCGTCGCGGCGCAAACGTTGACTATCCTAGAAAGCATCAAATGACACGCAAAATAATGAAATGACAAAGTAAGTTAAGGGTACATATCGCCGGCTCTGAGCCCTCTAGCCGTCTGAAAGTCCTCACGATCTCCCCGCGATGCTCTGACACTGGAATAACCATCCTCGCTGCTGCACCTTTTGCTCTGAGCTCTCAAGTTTCGCAAGGTAAATAGTAAAAGTGAATTGACTTTAACCCCTTTGTCAACCTATTTATAAGGTCAAAATGACATTTTTCAAACAAGGTCAATACTGGAAGCTCATTTGAACACCTTTGACTTCCTCGTAAGTTGCTTTAAACATGTCAGAATCTGAAACCGACTGCGCCGTTGTTTTTCTGGTCATCAAATTGATTTATCGGGACCCTTTGCAAATTTTTCTGTCGTCAACCCAAAATTTGAAAAATTTCCCGAGGGGGCAATGATACTCCGTACCTTCACTGGGGCTTATTCTTGGCTTATTTTCTTTGTCACAATGCATAGTGACATTATGACAAAGAGGGGCAAAATGTAGACACCTAAAAATGACCTAGGCCCCAAGCTTCATTTTTACCACTTTCTCCTAGCATAATTGTGACATTTAATTATGTCCTTGGTCCACATTCGACTATTGATTAAATAATTCATAATTATTTAATTAATTCATGTCATTTATTCTTCATGATTATTAAATAAATAAATTTTATTTATTTATTAAATACGTCATTGATTGTCTAAGTATTTCTTTAATTAAATAAATTTCTTAATTTATTTAATTTCCCTTTGGCATTTAATTCTTCCATTATTAAATAGATGATTTATATTTTTTATTTAATATGTCACTAATGCCTTTAATTAAATAAATTGATTAATTTATTTAATTAATTAATCTTATCTCAAAATTAAATAATTAAATTTAATTATTTAATTGCCAAATTAATATTCCTCTCATTTTGAATAAATGAAATTATTTAAAATGTCATCTCAATCTTAACTACCAGTCCTTTTGGTAAATAATCTGAAAAAGATTATTTATTATCTCATAAAATCCATAATTTGAATTATCTTAATTCAAATTAGTAATTAATCTTCTAAAAATCAAGCAATCGGGTAGATTCTTGATTTTCCAAATATTATCTTCAGTTCCCATCTTATCTCTTTGATTTTTCAAAAATCTTTATTTCTTTAATTAATTGTCTCATTTATTCTCCACCGTTGATCCGATTTTATTCTGACCGTTCGATTAATGAATTTTCCCTAACCCTAATTACGGATTCTCAGATTTAATCTGGATTGCTCATTTTAGATTCTTGTCATTAATTGATCTCGTCCGTCCATTCGAAATGACATTTTCTATAAAATGCCAACTTCTTCTCACTTTTCGATGACACACGCACATGCTGACATTTTGCATAGTGATTATAGGCATCTACTTTCACACTTTATTGTCATAGGCAATTTTAGTATTTAATATAGTCATTTGATCAATTTTAATTTTTGTTTTAGACATAGGCATTGGCAATAGACATAGGCATTTAGACATAGAAAATCCTTCAAAGCTTGTTGTAGGACTTAGGCAATTTTCATATTTTGCTCGCACAACAAATCTGAGGGCCACATTATCCAACAAGTAAGAAGGTGTTACAAAAATGAATCATGGAGACTTCGGTGATCAGGTATAATCGTTCTTTCATGTATTTCCATTGTGTTTTGTATCTACTTTGGGTTTTATCATTTTACATTTGATTTAATTGATCTAATCTAAATCCTTAAAATAAATCCTCAGTTACAATGTGTTATTGATTTCCCTTGGGATTTTGTCCTTATAGGTTTCTAAAAACTTGGATTTACATCTCAATTTTCCTACTAAAGTTAAACAATAGGTAACCCTTGCCTTGACTTCATCCAAATTCCACATAACATACTTTGTGGGATTCAAAGAAATTGAGACATTGGACATCTAGTTTGGAAATATAATCAAATAAGTGTTTTTGGTAAAACAAAATCACTAAGAAAAGATAACAAAATTGGCTCTCACACATGTGTTAATTCCTCATGAATTCCAAGAAAGTTAAAATCCCAAAACAAAATTCTTTGAGCCAAAGTTCAAAATTTAGGAGTCACACTCGAAAGCTCATCAAGAAATACATTAGGAACTGTAATCAAAAGCAACATATCAAAATAAGAAAAAAATTCACAAGGTTCTATAGACTCATTCCTTTCAACAATCTAGAAATGTATGCTTAGTTTGAACCACTTCTTAGTTATAGAGGTCCTTAGAAGTATTGTATGTTCTTCAAAACCAAGGTCTAGGAAGTAAAGTGTCTTTTTAGGTAAACCTAGGATCAAAATCAAACCTTCATCCATTTTTGAACATCAAAACCAAAATCATCTCATCATCAACTCTTCAAAAATATTGGAAAAATCCTTCATGTTAAACTTTGGACAAATCATTTACCAAAATCACCTTGTTTGATTGAATGTGTGAAGATGCATCCTTCTCCACATATTTCATCAAATTATCAAACCTTGTGAACAGATTCATCCCTTGATAACATCCCACATCTTGAGATTTAGGAGTTCATTATCAAAATCATCTTGTTTGGATGAAACCTTCTTCTCACACCTAGAAAAATTAGCATCTTGTGAGCAATTTAACTCTAGGACAATAGCCAACCTCTTAGAGTTTATGAGTCCACCAAAATCCAAATCCAAAACAAATCAACCCCAAATCAAGTCCTAAATTTTAGCATACCCTTCAAGACTTTCTCAAGATATCCAATCTTCCATCAAACATTCATCTTACATCCATGTCATTATCACCCTTTAATCCTTAAATCATCCTAAATTTTCTCTTTTGTACCTAAAGTTAGATCAATCCAAAGAACTAGAGAATTCGCCTTCCACATTCTTGAAGATTGATCCCTATTTTATGGTGCAAAGTAGATTACAACACAAGAGGAACATGGAAGCCAACAAAAAAACATCTACTTCAAGTGACTTAAGTCAAACCGCTCCTAAAATGAATCCCATTAGGTATGGTAGTCTCACAATTAACCTTCCTCCATTTTCATAGGTCCATCAAGAGGAAGGTGTCCAAGTGGAGGATCTTACCAATAATCCCTTTGGAATGACACATGAGGAAATCACTGAAATAATTCAAAATCCAAAGAATCATAAGATTATCAACATCATGATGAGAATCAATCCCTCACTATGCATGCTCGAATTATCAAAGCAAGGGGCTAAACTCCCCTCTGATTTTTATGTTAGCACTATTATGGAACCATATTTTGGATTCATGACTCCAATCTCATCTACCATCCCTAGTTCATCTACCCCCTCATTTCAAATCATCACTCAAAAAATCCCACAAATCACATCATCCATTGCTCCAACACAATCCATTGTTAACAAAGGAAGTCTGTTTCTCAATGCATTGCAAACACATCCTCCCATAAACAATAAGGATTTGGATGCAAACACCATCATGGGACAAATTGTACCCCAAAATACATTACATACATATGTCCCTCTCATATTTCATGATCCAAATGACCCATCATCATCATCATTTCGTGCAACATCCCAAATCTCTCTCCCCATAACTTTGCAAGGAGAGGATGACATGTTCAGACTAGGGGGAATTTTTGCCACTACACCATTTCCTCAAGAGATGACATCTCTCATTTTTTCACCACTTCCACGATTTCCATCATCATCCACACCATTTCTTGGCTTAGGACTTCCCCCTTTACCAAATATCAATCAAAATCAAACCAACATCCTGACTATCAATCAAAACATCATGCTTAACTCTCAAAACTTGTCATCAACATAGCAACAATAGATGGAAACCACCCCAATAACACATACCACCACCATCACATCATGAAACACCCCTCTAACATCTCAAAACATGGACTCTAAGGACCAACCACAATGATTACACCATCTACCAATCAACTCCCAATCACCAACATGACAACACCTCTCACCACCACAAACACCATTCCAAATCCTCCACCACCACCACCACCACCACCACCAAGCTCCAATACATCAAGTCAATATAGTATATAGTATGGCATTGCAAGCTGCTCAACATGCTGCTTATCAAAAGGTATTTGTGCAAGTACAAAAACAAGCTACACAATTAATTGCTCAATAAGCCACACAACTAGTTGCTTAGCAAGCCGCTCAAGTGGCACAACTTGCTCAAACTATCCAAGTCATGCAACAAGTGAAGTAGGATGCATAAAGCCCAACCCTTATTGCAGCAACAACAACAAGCTACTCAAGCAGCTCAAGCTACATAAGCTACATAGGCTCAAGCACAAGCTCAAGCTGCACATGCTCAAGCACAAGCTCAAGCTCAAGCTCAAGCTCAAGCCCAAGCTCAAGCCCAAGCTCAAGCCCAAGCTCAAGCACACGATCAAGCCAAAGTTTAATATCAAACACAACAAGCACAAGCATACGCACAGTATCTTGCACAACAACACACAATGCAACAAGAAGCATATCAGCAAGGGCTAAAGCAATATCAAGAAAAAAAAATAGGAGGTGACCCAATTAGCAGCTCAACAATAGGCACTAATAGCACATCAACAATAGGACCAACAATAAGCATTGTTGGTAAAACAGAAATTGCAAGCATACTTGGCTCAACAAAATATGCAAACATAATCCATCAAAATACCAACCAATCCACCCATCCCACGGACAATTGAACCACCTCAGAACACTTTCATCTCACCCCCTAATCCACAAAATGATGTGACAACACAAATCAGGTTGCTCTTGCAACAAGTGCTCGACCTTCAATTAGGGTGAACCATGAAAAAATCCAACAACTTGTGTCCTTATCCATTCGACAGGAGCCTTGTGATGAAACAATTCTTGAAGGGATTTGAGATCCCAAAATTTGATAAGTACCATGGGTTGAGAAACCCTAAAGATCACATTAGGGAATTCTAGGTTCATTTCATGGAAGTTGCATATGACGATACCTATCTAATGTGGCTATTTACTAGTAGTTTGGCTAGCCATTCCATGTAATGGTTCTCTCGCCTACTTATAGGCATCAAAACATTCAAAAAAATCATAGATGCATTCATCAAAAACTATGCATGTAATATCACCATGGATGTTAGTCTAGAGGAACTATTAGCTCTTAAACAAGGTAAGAATGAATAATTTGTTTCATTCCTACAATGACGCCAATCCAAGGCCAATCAAAGCAAATGGGTCATGCCTAAGGAACAACAAGTGTGCACTATAATATCCAACCTTGATGACCTCTTGGCATTCCATCTCAAACTCCAAGGGATCACCACGTATCACCAATTGATTTCCAAGGTGCTCAGCATTGAGTGAGCCCTTATGAAAAAACCTGGAGAATCAACTTCATATCCTGAACAATAGAACAATTGCCCACCCACTAATTACAATGAAAAACCTCACACATGGGAAAGAAACAAAAAAATTACCAATGATGGTGTTGTCGATGCAAAAGTTGTCATCAGTGCCACTCAGCAAAACACACCCATACCACAACAACAAATCCAAAACCATCATCAAAACAATCATCAACAAAACACAACACAAAAACCAAACAATCGAGCAATCAATAACATCAATGATCAAAGGGGACTGCCCTACCGAACAAGAATTTCATCAAGTGAAAGTAAACCACTCTTGGGGAACCTCTCAAAGTCATCATGAAGAAAATAATTAAAAAAAACCTCTTAAATATTCCCACCTATGAGAACTAACAAGAACTAGATGTTAAACCTCCTTGGTACAATGAAAATTAACTTTGCGACTTCCATTAAATAAAAGGGCACACCACTAATAATTGCATGAGGTTAAAGAACATAGTCCAAGACCTCGTTGATCAAAGAATTATAAATGTGGAACAACCAATAGGAAAACAAAACCTTAAAATATACACGAATTTGATGCCTAACCATAACAATAAAGGGAACAATAACACTGATAAGGGGAAAGGCACCTTAAAAAATGTGAATCATGTGTATGACCATGTCATCACATCTATGGATGACTATTGCACTACCATCACCATCAAAGGATGCCATGCCGATTGTGGAGTCACCACAAGAGGCAAAAAAGTTACCATCATAGGGTCATCTCAGCCAAACCGAGCACCCAACCCCAGATTTATTCCCAATGGTTACAATGTCCTTGATTAGCTAAAAGGAACCCCAACACAAATCTCCAACATAGAGTTATTAAAAATATCATTCACCCACAAGAAAATCCTTTAGGAAGCATTGGCTTCATCCACTGTCCTTACAGATCTTGATGTGGAACAATTCCAAGCTATGGTCAAAAAAATCATTACTCCAAACCTCCTTACATTCTCTAATCAAGAATTTCCTGGTCAACCATCTCAGAACTGTGCACTCCATTTAGAGGTCCTAGTGCATAAAAATAAAGTCAAGGGAGTCTTGGTGGATGGAGGTGTAGGCTTGAATATTTGTTCCCTTAAGCTCATTAAGAACCTAAAAATCTCAGAGGATTCCATCGACAAAGGAAAAGGTATTACAATCAGAGCATATGATGATACAAATAGAGCGTCCCAAGGCATAATCCAAATCCCTATTCAAGTAGGGCCAACTATCATGGAAACTACCTATCATGTCATAGATCTTGACTTGCCTTATAACATTCTCCTAGGATGTCCATGGATGCATGTAATGCAAGTACTAGCATCAACCTTCCATCAATGTGTCAAATTCACATATGAAGGAAAAGAGGTCACCATCCATGGAGATCCTAAACCATTCTCCTACTACAAGAACCTTGAGGAAAAATACTACAAAATACCTCAAGTACCTAAAAAATGATGAAGGCCCATCAACACCATACATTGATCTAACCACTCTAGCTTCCACTTCTGCGATAAAGACACCCGATACTCCTGCCATCCCCACCATCTTTGATATCAAAGTCATCATCTAGGATAATGGTTGCAAAAACTACACAATTCCTAAAAATTATTTTGTGGTAGGAGAGTTACCACAATCTCCCAGATCACGAGGACATCCGCAATCAAATTGAATCTCCACTTCTCAAACATCCCCTGAAGAATATCCCAAGTTTAGAACTTGGGGAGATCTCAGCCAAGAAATCATAGAGGAAGACCTATCTCATCTCCTATACCAAGATAATAGACCAAAAAATTTTTACCAATGGATGACAAAAGCAAAGGTTTGAAAATGATGCTCACAATGGGCTATAAAAAAAACCAGAGAATTGGGAAAAATGAAAATGGGCTTATAATACCTATCATTTTAGAGACACCAATGAGAAATATTGGCCTTGGATGGACCCCTTTGAGTATAACCATACATGGCTGAAGTCCTCTAGTTAGAAAGGCCAATAATCCTTCTCAACAATCTGCAACCAAACTTCGCTTACTCGTATCTACAGGTTGAGTCATAGACAACTTCACATTTGACATAACTAACGTCTGTAGTAGTAGTGATGATGAGGATACCATAACAAACCTACCCATTCTCTTCGAGGATACCACCCTTCTCATGATTAACACCTTATCCTTTGAGTCAGACCATCAAAATCATGAAATCCGCCTAGTTTACCCCCAACTCATTGATTATGATCAACGAGGACCACCAATTCTTGACACATTCAAAAATGATGAGGCACTCTAATAATTACTGGAAGTACAAGATAATATTCCATATGGGGATTGTTGAAAAACAAGGTGAAGAAAGCTTGCAATATGAACTTAAATGTGTGAATGCAAATCTGAAATATGTAGATTAACCTTAGCCTTAGTGTGAAGAAAGAATGAGAGAGAGATAGAAAAATCATAACACATGCACCAACAATGTACGTGGAGAAACCCCGAAGGGAAAAAAATCCACCACTGAAAGAGAGGCAAGTATATTACTAATAATCTCCAATATTACATGCAGCAATAGACTTCTCTTATCATTCCCTGTAAATCTAGCAGCACCCTGTTACCCTACAAAACTGAAATCTTATAACACTAGCTCAAGGCCCCAATTTATAGAGATTTGTGAGGATGAAAACCACCATGGTTTCACCAAACAATAGGCAGCAATACCACCTAGAAAAATCCACACCTCCCTCCTTGAAATGGTCAAAAATACCAAAAATAGCCTCTTACAGATGCTCTTACAGCTATCATAAGGCATCTTTTATGCATGGGCGCCTGGGTCTAAAAATAACATATTCTGTCATATGAAATCTGTCATACTATCATAGCATCTTATGAAAACTTGCATGCATGCTCGCAGATGCTCTTACAACATCCCATTTGGACCCGCAACAACCTTATTTTGTGAAGATTCCAAGGTGGATGCTCTAGCTAATTTGTCCTTTTTCCATAAGGGTAAATGGTAACCAGAACATCGCATTTTACATAGTCTCTTTCACCACCTGCTATCAAATAGTTTTCACCTCTATGGGTAAAATGTACAAAACACTTTAGGAGAATAAAAAATAAAGGATTTACAAGGTTGATGACACCTAAATCCTAACATTCTCCCACTTGACATCATACATTGTAAATTACACCCATAGAGATATAATTACATAGAATTAAGTACAGTGATCAAGGCCCATGGCCTTTCTGCACCAAGAGAACTTTTCCATGGTGACTGGCTTCGTAAGAGAATCTACAACATTATCCAAAGTGTCAACTTTTTCAATCAAGACTTGTCCATTCTCAACCATTTCTCGCACAAAGTGATACTAAACATCAACATGCTTAGTATGAGCATGATACATAGGATTTTTAGCCAAACATATGGCACTCTGACTATCACATCCGATCCTCACTATCCTACAATCAAAACCAATACCATTACCAAGTTCCTCAGAACCAAACTACCCACTTAGAGGTACATGTGTAGCAGCTATATATATTCTAATTTCAATGGTGTACAAAGAAATTGTAGCCTTCCTTTTACTCATCCAACTCATTGTACCTCCAAATAAAGTAAATACACAACTACTAGTGGACCTTCAACTATCCAAGTCACCTGCCCAATCTACATTAACAAACCCTTATATTTCCAATGACTTATCAACATTGTCAAGTATCATGATAAACCAAACAAGAATCGGTTCCTTGCAAATATCTAAATACCCTTTTAACAAAATTACAATGTTCTTTACTAAGGTTAGACATAAACCTACTTAGAACTCCCACTGCTTGGGCTATATCTCATCTAGTACAAACCATTACATACATTAAACTACCGACAACACTAGCATAAGGAACTTTAGAAATTTCATCAATATCATCATCCAATTCAAGACACATATCTATACTTAACTTAGTACCAACAAGAAATGGAATATTTACTAGTTTACAAATCTCCGCATATTAAACCTTTGCAAAATAGTGTTAACATACTTACTCTGACTTAACCAAAGCCTTTTGTGAACCCGATCCCTAATGATTTCCATCCCAAGAATATATTTAGCAGCCCCTAAATCTTTCATATCAAATGTGCTAGAAAGCTGAGTTTTAAGTTCCCTAATCATTGCCTTATTGTTACTAATGAACAACATATCATCCACATATAAGACAATAATCAGTATCTGATCATCAATAACTTTAAAGTAAACACAGTGATCCTCATCACTTCTAACCAAACCCATATTTAATGCAAATGCATCAAACTTCTGGTACCACATCCTAGGTGACTGTTTCAAACCATATAGAGACCTCTTTAACATGCAAACCAAGTGTTCTTTTCCTTTCACAACAAAACCGTCAGGCTGTTGCATATAAATTTCTTCCTCTAGATCCCCATGCAAAAAAGCGGTTTTAACATCCATTTGTTCTATTTCTAAATCATAAGTAGCAGCAATGGATAAAATGAATCTAATAGAGGTTAACTTAGCAACAGGAGAGAATATTTCACCAAAATCAACTCCCTCTCTCTAGGAGTAGCCCTTGGCCACTAATCTAGCCTTGTACCATTCCAACTTTCCGTCTGCACCAAACTTCTTTTTATATATCCACTTACAACCAATGACCTTTCTTCCTTTGGGCAAACTAACAAGATCCCAGGTGTCACAGTTTTTCAAAGACATCATCTCATCATGCATGGCCTGCATCCAAGACTCACATTCTTCTGAAGAGAGAGCCTCCCTGAAAGATCTAGGTTCATCATCAGTACATAACAAAGCAAATTTACAACGAAAATCAGGTGGGCTATACCTGTCAACTAGATTTCGTTGTCTTGTGGATCTTCTCAAAGGTGGAGTAAGAGGTTCCTCCTCATGTTCATCCTCATTGTTTTCAACTTCTTCTGTTACAACGGATTCGTCAGAACTCTCTTCTTCTTCTCCATCTTCTTGTCCATCTCTATGTTCTTCCACATGTGCATCTTCTTCCTTAGTTTCAAAATGCACTATCTTTGACTTTTCCTTTGGTTGCACATCTTCAGAGTTAGCTCTAAATTCCCTGAAAATAACATCTCTAGAAAATATCATCTTTCGTGTTAATGGATTCCAAAGTTTATAACCTTTAACATTTTCACCATATCCTACAAAGATGCATTGAGATTTGGATCCACTTAGACCTACCGCTTCTCAGGCACATGAACAAAAGCCTCACAACCAAAGACCCTTAAATGTGAAACTAAAGGAATTTTACCCTAACCACATTTCATAAGGAGTTTTATCAACAAGAGTTTTACAAGGAGATCTATTAATTAAATAACAAGCAAGCACTCAAGAGCTTCTGCCCAAAAGCATTATTCCAAATTAGCACTACTTAACATTTTCAAGCTCCCTAGCTCTTTCCCCAGCATTAATGTAATGATTCATTCTTTCTAATACCCCATTTTTGTTAGTGTGTAAGGTGTAGTCTTTTCCTAACAATTCTCGCATGTTTGCAAACTCATCAAATTCCTTAGAACAATATTCACCCCCATTGTCAGATCTCAATACTTTTATCTTATAATATGTTTGCTTTTCAACCAATGCCTTAAATTCCTTAAATTTGGTGAAAACTTTAGATTTTGTATGCATAAAATAAATCCAAGTATATCTTGAGTAATCATCAATGAAGGAAACATAATAACGAGATATACCTAAAGAATCTATATCCAGTGGACCACACACATCTGAATGAATAAGTTCTAACAATCCATTAGCTTTATTAGTTCCTTTAGGAAATGATGACCTATTTTGTTTACCAAACACACAATCCTCACAAAAATCATTTTTACCAATAGAATAATCAAAAATACCATCTACTAGTTTCTTATCAAGTATGGTCCTAAGACCTTTTTCACCAATGTGACCCAATCTATGGTGCCACAACATACATGCACTTTCAGTACTAGTTACAAAAGAGGAGTTACAAAAAGTAGAGGCATGTAGCGTAAATAAATT
>VDFB02065709.1:0-27669 GCA_007258455.2 Sequoia sempervirens
TTCTTCAATAGAAGTGGAAATATTGCCTCTAAATTTGAATAATTTTATGCAAGAAGTAGATACTCCAAAACCTAGGCGCAGAGCAAAGACAAAACATGTTATATAGAGGAGTGTATATGGTAATAGAACTATCCAGATAGCTACTCCAACAGTTGATAGGGACAGACATGAAATAACACCTAAGGAGTATAAGATAACAAGTATTAACCTTGGAAACTCATCTTGGCAACAAGAGTTAGAGGAAATAAAAGTGAATTTAAATGCTATTGTTGCTAGAGTGAAGAAGTATAAACAAAAGAAAAGAGAATTGCAAGAATGATTTCCTACCTTGGAACATTTTATAAAGTCATTAACTTTATTTGGTCAAGAGTGAGTTGAACTACCCCTTGAACATCTAGTGTTGATGTCACAAGAACAAGTAGATGCAATTGCAGCATTTCGCCATAAAATGAATATGTTTGAAGAATGGATTGAATATTGAGTAAAGCAAGGAGAATAATTTATTACATATGCAATAGGGAAGTACAAGGAATCATACCACCATTTAGAAAAATTGAAAAGATTTGAAGATGAATGCAAACTTCTCCAAGAGCCTATCATTGAAAAAAGGCGAAGCATGTGAAATTCTCATGCAATCAGACACCCAAGGGTTAATATAGAGTGATGTAATATTAGAACATGAAATTCCATTGCCAAAAAAATTGAAGAAATAGTTGAAATGGGCAGGTGACATGATAATACAATGTATCGAAGGATTTGAAAAATTCACCATAGAATGCAGAAAATTGATGGGTGAAAATCAAGAATTTATTGAAATACTAGCACATCAAGGTTTTGAACCCCAAACATTAGGACAGGAAGGAAAAGAAGCTAAAGGTTTCAAGGAATGGATAGAAAGAATAAATAGAGATCATGTTCAATTGCTGACACCGGAGGTCGTTGATGAGATAATACAATGCAGAAATACTATAGTTAGCTATGAAGCAAACAAAGTGCAGAAAAATGATATCATACTCCAAGTAACTAAAGAATATATTAGGCTCAAGCTCACTTGGAAAGAAGTGCAAAGGATTTGAAAAGAACACATGCATCAATTATTAAGTGCTTTTCGAGAATACAGTTGAAGAAAGGTGAAGGAAGAATCTTGGAGCTCGAGTCATTAGTGAAAAGAGGAAGAACTGGATACCAGATACTGGATACCAAAAGTATGATGAAGTTTATTTTGTTTCAATTTTGAGTATGCAGGTTGATCCCTGTCCCGATGAATGTACTTTATTCTGGTGTTTTGTAAAGGAGTTGATAGCCTTGAAAAATGTAAAGTGATCGTGCTGGAGTATAAAAAGAAGTGTTGTTGCAGATGAAGTCAAAGCCTTGACTTATTCTAGAATATATTCTTCATGATAGTCGGCAGATGCCATGTGTTGTATTTTAATTTGTTATTTCTGATTCTCTAGATAGACTTTTAAGTTGAACTTTTGGGGCCTTGTTCATATAAAAGGTTGTCTCCTCCCTCATTTTTATTTTAAGTTCAAAATTTGTGGATGTCAGAGGAGCAAAAACTTTTAATTTTTGTTCTTTTTTCCTATTTTCTTAACCATTCTAGAGTAAAAAAAAATTATGCACATAGAAATTGATTAATATCAGAGCTTGTTAGATAGCTACCTATCTCAGTATCTTTTGTAGCTAGTCTTTTTAGTTCAACTGAACAAGACTATATCCTATGTTGTTTAAGGGTGCATACAAAACCTACTTGGTGTCCAGAAATGAAACCCTCTCTTTAAAAGATTGCACCATTTTATATGTAGTTGTGAAGCAATCTGGTGAAGTAAAAAGTGGTTTGCTATGTTTTGATTAATTCTTTGGGGCATCCATGGAGAGTAATCGGGAGAAGCTTTTACTTTCCATTATTTTTTATGTTTTGTTTTAGAATAAATGCTTTAAATATTTGAAAATTTTCCAAAAAATTTAAGTGAATGGATGAAATTTCATTGAAGATCTTTTTTTTTCCATAAAGTTGTTGTATGCTTAATGCTAAATCTACTTATGTGACAGCAAAGAATTTGTGATGTTCATGAAATATTATTGTAAAATATTTTGATTTCATGAGTTTATTCTATGAATGAAGTGGAAATTTTTGTGTGTGATGCTTATGATTCTTGACAAAGTTAGAAATAACCATAGTCCCTTTGAGATTAATAGCAATATCACATCAATACCTGAGAGCAACCCTAGTGCAACCATGACCTAGTTATTGGAGACTTGGGATTGAATGAAAGCCAATCTTTGTTTTGTAATGCAGAATTAGGTTGTCTTTGTTCCATATCTTTCAAGAAGGATAGACTCTTCACAGTCTTGTCTGTGAAGAATTTATTCACCCTATTTCTTGTGAGTAAAATCATCATCAACAACAAGCACAAGGTACACAAGTAAAGAAGTGTATGCTATTATCAAACGTTAAAAAAAGTATTGATATTCCTTGCACATACTCATAATTATGAGTACAAAAGGTAATGAATGATCATCAAGGCATAATCTATCACCATGTAAATAAATGAATATTGTGTAAAGGAAAATTATACATAGATTCATCATAGAATGTAAAAGAATGAGAATCAAAACTCTCTTCATTGTGTATAAAATAAGGTAATTTAATTAAATCACATGAATCTATAGGGATGGTATTATCATATATAAAGGATGTATTATCATAAAATGTACAAATATCATGCATAGGGAAATCACATGATAAATATTTGCTTAGTGTATGATTATTTGTTACAAATGAATAAGATCATGAGGTATGAGAAAATGAGCTAAGCATCTCTAAGAAATAGGGTTCACACTAGCCAGCTAAAAGAGGCAAAAAATGGAACATGGTAGAATGACCCTATAGAAGATCCATGCATATCCATAGCAAAGAAGTCCATATGTACATCAAGGATAGATGTGGCATAGGATAGTAAATATAAAAATATGTAAAATATAATATACATGAATGAAGACCAATCAAGGAATAAATCCTAATAGGTTCCATAAATTTTGAACAACCTAGAGTGGAAGGATAGGGTAAAATATAAATTACAACGTATAATCAAACCTTAGAAATCTATGATAAATTAGTTATTTCATATCTAAAAACCCTATTGTTGATTAAAACAAACACTTAAAGAAAAATAGGTCTTATAGGATCAATTAGGTTCGCAAAATGAAAACAAAAATAAAACTTCCCTAGGGTTAATCTAGGCTAATCCAATGAAAATATTAGAGATCAACATAAACTAACCTAAATTACCTAATGGTGGTATTTTTCTAGACTAATTTTTTTCTTAATTTTTACAATAATTAAAAGTGGAAAGTGAAAAATAAAGATACTTAGCTCTATGATTGAATGAATTTAATCTGGTATGGTGTTGAAATTTGAATGCCTCAAAATTAAGAAAGAACAATTATTTCTTTTAAGTGTTGGATTGATTCCACAATTATAAAAAACTTCTTGTATTGATGAATTTGATTGAGTACTCTATGTACCTCTATTATTTGCTTTTCCTAATTTAGCTCTACTTATTTTGTGTTTTTGGATATTTGGCTACTAGCAACATTTAAAAATAATTGGAAAGGGTTGTCATTAATGTTGCAATGGGATATTTTCTCCTAAGTTGATCCCAAAAAAACTTGGGAAAATGATCAAAGAAAAAACTCCTCAGTATGTATATGCTTCTAGGATGATTGTACAAAACTAGATTATGTTTATTACATCATTGATATTAGATGTTATGAGATAAGAATGAAAGCATTCAATATATTTAAATATAAGGATATAATAATAGATCACTTGAATTTGTGTTTAATTAACACTAGGCACAAAATGACTTGGCAAAAATCAACCAAAACTTGAATTTAAAATTTTGAATTTGAGAGTGTGCATTCCAACATTACAAGATCAACCCTCAATACATGAAGAAGTCCAAATAAATTGATAAAATGCACAAGTCCAAATATATCCATATATAGGTGTAATAAATGTACAAATAGATAGAATGTATTGAAATGTGTACATATCTAGATGAGTTAAAGATCAAGTGTATATGAATATGTGTATTAAATATGTAATTAACATAAATAAAGGGACTCTAACTTTAATTGACACAAAACTAAATGAAAAATAACATGGGGATAGAGTGGAAATGACAAGTCGAGGAAGATATTTTTTCGCTCTACAAGGACTGGTGTGCATGTGAAGGCTTTGGTAGTGAGGTTTTCCTGTAGCCCATGCAGGAGGCTTGACCCTCCTTCACGATTCTTCATCATTATCCCTAGTGTATGGCATTCCCAACTTGTGTCAAGTGGTTTCTCTATTCCAATCCATTTGTGGTGGGTGTGATAGGGGCATCATACCAGTTGATCTGACTGTGAGAGGCCGCATGTGTGGCTCTTGCAATGTAAATCTAAATTGATGGGAGGGGATACGGATCCCCTAGATGAATCTCCTAAATTCAATTCCAACAATGGGGCTCCTAAGTCATTTCAAGGCATTTTCACTAGTGAAATAAATCGGGTTCTGCAGGGTGCCAAGTTCATGCTTAAGGGAGTCGACAAAGGGAAAGAAACTGAAAGAGAGGAACAAGGTAAGCATCCCCCATCTCCTCCATTGAAATTTGTCTTAATTCCTAATGAAACCCTAGATGAGGCAATTACAGAAGAAGATGCTAGGTTGGTGTAAAATGCTATTTTTTTGTTGTCGTTGATCCCAATAGGGTTTTGGAAAGGAAGTATATGGAAGAATGGTTTCATAATATTTGGGAAAAGAAACTAGGGTTGCAATTTTATTATTGTCACATGGTGCAGAGGGGATTGTATGTCATCTTTTTTAAGAATCATAATTCTCAAGCAGAGGTAATAAAGAAACAATTTTGGAATGTTGGGATGGTCGTCTTTCATGCCTTGGCATGGAATCCTAATGCATTGGAAGAGGAAGTCTTGTCCCTCTCTAGCCCTAGATGGCTTGTTATTAAACATGTTCCTCCCTGTCACTGGAAATTTGTTCCACTTCTATTGGAACCATATGGAAATGTCTTAAAAATAGATGATACCAATAGTCCTCTCATGCACTGTAATGCATGGGTGTTGGTATCCTTCTCCCTGGGTGTAGAATTGTGGGAGGTCTTGGAGATTAAACTAAAAATTGGCAATTTTTGTTGTGATCTTGAAACTTTGGGAGGGTTGAATGCCTGCTATTTGTCTAGGCACGAAGGCCACATTAGAAGAAACTACCCATTAATAAGAAGTAAAACCTACACTAAAGTCACCTTTGGCAATGGCATTAAGAATAAAATACAACCCTCCACAATGGATGGGGGGTGGATGGACATGAAAATAAGATAGAGGGAACTATGGAATGCAATCCTACTTCACAACAACTTGATGAGAGGTATTCTCCCTCAAATCCTAAGATCAGTAATAAAAAAGAAACAACTCTCCAGAGATGGAGAATGAAGAAGTAATTAAAACCAATAAAGAGGAAACAAGTGTTGAGGATAACCTGACCTCTCTAATACATGAAATAGACAATAATATAATGAAGGAAATTGTAGAGAATGAAGAACTCAAGAAAGGAAAGGAAGACTCTGAACCTAGCCATTTAATAAGATTTGATAAATCGGTAAACTTTGTCAAACTAAATGCCCAACAGTTGGCCCTATAAACAATAAGAAAAAATAAAGACCCTAAAGAAAGTAACCCTAAACTAGCTAAAGAGATGTACTCCTTTAACTCAAAATACTTTAAGGAGAATAATGCAGTGGATTCTCCACCTAAAGGCTACCCCCTGGAAATAAGTGGGGAGATGGAAATACAGACTCCTAGAGCTGAAAATGAAATCTTGGACATTGGGGGATGTCCTCAAGATCAAGATGTGAACAGAGAGGAAATACCTATTGAAGGAACTGATGTTGATCTTAAGGACATCTGTCTTGAGGGCCTGGAGGATAGATTGGATAATTCTATCACCTTCAATATTGTATCCTTTAATGGGAATGAAAAGGTTCATGAAATTGTGGTCTCTAACTTGACAGTAAATCCCTTCAATCCCCTTGGTGGAGCGGTGAGTTCTTATGGGTTTGCATCACAGTCAAGCATGGATTCAATAGATGACCTAGGGATGCTCTCTACTAAGAATACCATCAATGGAGAAGAGACCCCCATGGAAGTCATAAGACCTAGAGGTATAGGAAGAAGAAAGGACTAGAGGTTGGAAACCCCCCTCGAATAAGCATTCCAACTAGCCTCAAAAGGACAAAAGAAAGAAACTCAGTGAGATCCTTCCTCCTAATGCTAAAAGGGTGGAAGAAAAAAATAAACTCCCTAAATGCTTTGATAACTTCAAATGTAATATAAGGGGCCCTCACCCAATAAAAAATCTTAATGGATGCCAATTGCATTTCTTGGAATGTAAGGGGACTTGAAACCCCTGACATAAAACATGTAGTAAGAATATTCTTAGCACAAATGAAGGAAAAATATTTTGTACTATTACAAGAGGTTAAAGCCATTGGTTTCATCCTAGAAACTAGTCTGAGGATGATATGGATAGAAGTAGCTTAGTTTACTACTAAACATGAAAACGGAAAAGGGGTAGCTGTAATTTTGATGGAAAATAATTAGGCATAGCATTTGGATAGCTTTGAGACCTCCCCTTGCAACCGGGTTGTCTTGGTGATTATTAAGAAAAAAGAAAGATACTTTGGGATTTGCTCAGTATATGCCCCTAATGAATATAAGGAAAAGATCCTCTTCTAGAATTGGTTATAAAGCTTGCAAGATATCTCCTGGATCATTGGAGGAGACTTCAATTTTGTAGAAAGAGAGCAAGATAAATGGGGTAGAATAGGCTTTGATTGGAAAGGAAATGTGAGATTTTATTGGCAAAGAATGAAGTCTAAACAAAAGATTGAAGATCCCATTGAAGGACAAAAGAATGACAGCCAAGCCATTTGGTTTACATGGTGCAATTCTCAGAGAGGTGGTAGGAGAATTTCCTATAGACTTGACAGGTTCTATATAAGCAAAGCATTATTCTCGGCCTCCTCAGTGAAAGAAGGGTGTAAGGTTGAAGTGTCTCCCTACTCCCTATCAAATCATCACCTAATAAGGGCTAATTTTTGCTTCAAAGAGGGAGTGCTAAAGCCTGTTGACAATAGTAATGGTTTTTTCCTCAATACCAACCTCCTTAAGGACAATGATTATAAAAGTGCCATACTATCCCTTGAGCTTATTAACAAGTGGATGCACTAAAACCTATTCCCCATTGATAGATGGTCATTAAATACAGAGGGATGGAAATTTTTGTTTCAAACAATTGGGAAAAAGAGAGCCAAAGATAACATAAGGAGGGAGACTCTCCTCCAAGATAAACTTATCCAAGCAGAAATTGATCTGCAAACAAATCCTATGGATGAAACACTCACAAACAGGTTATTCATGGCCAAAAACAACCTAAAGACTTGCTTGAGAATCACAAAATTCAAGGTCTAAGAGTAAGAGCTAAAATGAATTGGTTAGAGAATGGTGATAAAGGCACAAATTTTTTATTTATATATATTAAGGAGAAGCAATCTAGGGAATAGATTGATCAAATCATCGTAAATGGAACCACTTTGGTCAATCAAGAGGAGATAAGAGAGTAGTTTTTTCAATTCTATAAGACCCTCTTCTCCTTAGAGGGGGGATGGAGGCCAATACTAAGGCAAGGGAACACATTGAGAGAGTTATCCTAAAGAAGGTCAATGAAGAAATGGTAGGGGAACTGGGGAAAGAGATATCACAATAAGAGGTCAGAAAGGACATTCTCTCCCTCAAAGATGATAAGTCTCCAGGGGCATATGGTCTCCCTACAAAATTTTACAAAACATTTTTGGACTGGGTGTGTGAAGACCTATTCCTTGTCTACAAGGAAGCCTTTGAAAGAGGCACACTTGGTAGTAAGATCAATAAAATGATAATAAATCTAATTCCAAAGGAGGGTGATCTCTTATAAGATTTTGGCTAAGATATTAGCATATAGGGTGGCACTCATCATCCCCTCTATCATAAACTCCACACAAATAGGTTTTATTAAAGGTATATACATACTGGAAAACCTGATTACTAGTTGGGAGGCAATGAATTAGGAAAATATAATAAGACAAGATGCAACAATGTTGTTACTAGATTTTGAGAAGGCATATGATCAAATTGAGTGAGATTTTGTGCTCCTTGTTCTGAAAGCCTTTGGATTTCTTGATCCCTTTTGTCACATGGTCAAAACCCTCTTTCAAGATGCAATTGCTCAATTAAAGGTCAATGGATTTCTTACTCAAGATATCCCTTGAGAGATCCATAAGGCAAGGGTGTCCACTTGCACCGGCATTGTTTGTAATAGCTTCAGATGCTTTGCACTATGTTTTGAGGGAGATTTCAACAGTCCCAAGGGTAAGGGGTATCATATTGCTAGATGATAATGAGCTCCTTAACCTATAGTTTTCTAATGACACCTCAATCTTTTTAACCTTGGAGGAGGGCAACCTTGCAAATCTAATGGTGAAATTAGATATTTTCTGCTTAGCCTTTGGGGCTAAAATTTCCCCTTCAAAATCTTTTCTCTTGGGATGGAAAGAAAAGCCTCCAGACTAGGTAAACAAATTTAGACTGCAATGGGGTGGACCTCAAAAATTGGTAAGATACCTTGGTATCCCCTTTGCTGTGGAACCTAATATAAAGGAGATGTGGTAGTGGATTAGGGACAAAATAGAAAAGAAACTTACTAGGTGGAATAGACAATTTCTATCCTTGGTCAGTAGAATTCAGGTCTACCAAAAGATACTCTCATCTTACAATATATATTTTTCTTTTGTTTGGTTCCTCAACTCATATCAATATTAATGAAATATAGAAAAGAATAAGAGCCTTCCTTTGGTTAGATGGGAAATGCAAAAGAAAGAGACACTTGGTAAAATGGGAATGGTGCACTATTGAAAAACCCAAGGGAGGCTTGGGGTTAAAATACTTAAGGCTGCAAGGTATTGCTTTGGTTGTGAAGTGGGTCATTGGGGCATTAGAAGTTGGAGAACCTTGGAAGGTAATGATCAAGAAAAACATGCCCAATGTTGTTCCTAAGCATGCAAAAACATGGAGATCTCTTCCTCTCAATGACATCTTTAGCAGTGAGTGGACTATGTTACCTGTAGGATCTAATGTTTTCATAACCATATGGAAAGCCTAGGAAGTGATGAAAAGGTGCATAACCAACTACCACTTTACTAAAGGGTACAATGGGATCATTCAGGCTAACAAATCTATATGGTGGAACCTAAAACATAAAGGGAAACCACTTGTACTAATTCAAGGTTGCTCAACAAGAGGGTGGGCTCATAAAGGAATTCGATGTTTCAAAGACATACTGAAAGATGGTAAGTTGAAAGATTGGAATGATCTGAGTTCTTAATTCAATATCCCTCTCACCAACTGGAGGACTTACACAATTCTTAGGGAGGCTTGCAATCAAATAATATTTCCCGTGGAAACTAAGAATGATATTGCTCAATTTAAAGACTTCCAATGGAAAAATGGAAATAATATAATGAAATCTAAAGTAAAAGAAATGTATTCCATGCAAACAGACCATACAGATCTATCATAATACTTGAAACAAACTTGGAAACTTAATTGGAATAAGAATCAATGGTAAAATATTTTTCAAACTAATTGGTCTAAATAGTTAGAAGCAAAAAAATCATGTTTCAAGTGGCTTCTAATAATACATAAATTATCATTAAAAAGAAAAATTTATGACATTGATATATACAGTATTTGTAGAGTACTAGAGACAATTAACCACATTTTTTTAATGTAATTTTGCTAAAGAGATATAGGAAATTGTTTTGTAACAAACAAGATTTCTAGGGGAATAACGAACAACCCCTTCCTGAGAAGATATTATTTAACCATAACATAAAAATGGGGAAAACCGTTGCCCTATTCTGGTTCTGCCTTTCAGTTGACATTCTATGGTCCATCTGGAAAGAAAGGAATGAAGATAGGTTTCAAGGAAGGAAGAGGATGCTTACTTAGTCTTATAGAGGACTCATGCTATACAATGATGCCATGCAAGTCTACATTATAGTGGAACTCTCAGATGAAAATTTTTGGAAGTAGCTAGAAAATAGACAGATCACAATAGATATCTTGGAGGCAAGGTATGGGCATATGTGGTCTAAGGGGCATCCTGGTGTGGAAGTTTTCTTGAGGGCTCTTCAAGCATTTTGGTAGGACCTAGTAGAGGGACAAAGCAACAAAGTGGACAAGGTGGGACAGCTAGTGGAACCTTCTGTTGAAAAATTATCAATTGTAGAGACATTGATAGCTATGAGAGGTGGCAATGGGACAAAGTAAAGCAACTAGAGGGAAACAAACACATTTTTTTTATATCCTTTTTTATCTGCGTTAGATGTTTATATTAGAATAGTGGTATATAACTGTATACTCTAGTAATGATGCTTTGATGTAACTAATGAAACTTTGATACAGGTTCTTTTTTGGGTTCCACTCCTATGACCTCATTCAGTTGAGGGTAACTATTGTCATTTTGTAATGGGGTAGACTAGAAAGGTTGTTGATACTATTGGTTTTTGGGTTTTTGATCTCATGTAAAGGGGGGGCAACTGATGATATGCTGTAATGGGGGGTATTCTAGATCTGATTCTCGAATGAGCACATAATCTATGATCTTTACTTGTTGCTTTTATTATACAAGTAATACAAAAAAATAGCATGGGCATACAAATTTCACCATTCCAAAACAAATATGTATTTGAAATGTTGCCTTAGTAACTACTTTGCTTCCTTAATGACATGTTTATCCTAAGAAAAACTTGTTACATAAATAAATGATGAATTTTACCAAGACAATTTAATTTAAAATGAACTAATACTAAATGAGAATATGTGATGGATTGAACCTCTGTTATGTATTCAACTCAAGGAAAACTCTACTAAAATCATAAATTTGGCTACAATTCCCCATTCTATCGAGAGAACATTCTAGATACCATAACTTTGCTAGACAAGCTTAACTTTCTTCTTGTTACAAAGGTTTAAATTATTGAATGTTCATCTCTGATCCTTTTGGAGATTGCATTGAATTTTAAACAATATTTAAGAAGTAACATTGGCATCAAATCAAATAGTTACATCTTGAACCATAGATGTTGCATTTTGACATTAACAAATTATTTGAATATACTACAACAAACAAACTACTTAATTTATGAATTCATTGGAGTCTATACTTCCATTGGTCAATTTCTAATCACATATCATGCCCAACAAATAAATTACCTAAATACTTCTAACATTAAGACTTACCACATACAATAAAATTATAACCAACATACACAATGACTTTAATGATGGTTGTATTTCAACTAACTCAATTCATAATTATATAATTCCCAATAAAATATAAATTTCTTTTAAAATACCATAATGAAGTGATAACAACATAATTTAAGAATTCAATGTTGTTTGTATTTTAACAAGGTCAATTTATATTAATATTATGCACAAAAATATATAATTGACCTTGATACCTTTCAAACTTTAACTCAACACACATAATAATGAGAGATTTATAAAAGGTATACACTTTGAATTGGAATGAACTCATAATAAATAAACATATGATGGATTTAGCCTCATTTTGCATGTCCAACCTAAAGCAAAATCATCATACATCACAAATTATAAAATCAACTTTGTTTCAACAAGCCCATTTTTCCTTCCCCTTTAATGATATTTAAGAGCACTAACCTATGAATGATATTTACAATTATTATGACCATAAAATTGTCTTGCACATACAACTATCCAAACTATATGCTGACATGTAAAAAATTAATTGAATGTACCAAGAATCTAACAAAAAAAAAATCACTAATTTTGTGAAGCTAAAATTTCCATAGCTTTAACTCATGAACTATATAACCTCCATTTTCCCATCCATCAATTTCCAATCACATAAATTATGGTCTCATGGAAGGGGACTTGCTTAAATAAAGTGGGTGTTGTTGAAAATACTTAGGATCCCATTTTAAAAAAGGGATCTCATGAATTTTTATATTCTCCTTGTTAAGATATTTGAAGAGAATAAAAAGATAAATTAAAATTTATAATTAAAATAAAAAATAATAATTAAAATTTTATGTAAGATGTGCCACAAAAACTTGAAATTCCTCTCCACTACCTAATAATATTTTGTAGCTATAAATGTAGAGCTCTTCTTTTAAAGAAAAGATTTATTTGATTAATCTTGTAATTAAAACTTTTTCGTACAAAATTAAAGATATGTAATCAAAACCCTGCTATGGGACCACTTCCATATTGTGCCAAATGAAATAAAAACATACTTAAACCTCTTCTATAAGACCACCATATTGTGCCAAATGAAATAAAAAAAAATAGGTACCCAAACCCCTTCTATAAGACCACTTCCATATTGCACCAAATGAAATAAAAACATATGCCTTACCTTTTACATTAGAAGTATAATTTTGTTATATGTACTAAGAACCTATAAACAAATTCACTACTTTCATGAAGTCAGATATTTCTACAATTACATTAATATTTTCATCAATCAATTTCTAATCACATAAGCTATAGTCCCATACAAAAAGACTAACTAAAATTTCTAAGTGAATTGCTACTATGTAAAATTAGGAGCCCATTTTATAGAAAGGAGTCCAATGCATTTTTAAGTTATTTATTCAATATCCAAAGTGAGAAAAAAGATTATTGGATAAAAATATAGAAATATTAAGTAATAAAAAATTATTTTATTTTTTTAAACGAAAATGCAACTTACCACATAAACATAGAAGTCTCTAAATTAGTGGAGTAAACATAAGCCATCTTCACCACCCAACAAATATTTGCAGCTATTTTTTTATTAGTCTTTATAACAGCAATTTTCCACGGAACTGGCTACAAAATAATTAATAGGAGCCCAAACCCCTTTCATGGGACCAATACCATATGATGCTAGATGAAATAAAAGTAAATTTTGCACCTTTCACATTAGAACTATCAAAAAACATTCATAACTTTTAAACATCAGAATTTACTCCCACATAATTTGGAATTGAGAAATCTCTTGTATCGCAAAAATAGAGATTCACACATCATATAAATTCATTCCAACTTAACTTGTTTACACTACTTGTCATTTACTCAAAACAACACTACCTATAAACACATATGTTGTTGATATTTTTCTATGAAGGCTCACTAATAGAGTCACTACCCCTTCCATGGGACTAGTACCATGTGATGCCAAATGAAATAAAAATAAACTTTGCACCTTTCACGTTAGATTCACACATCATATAAATTTGTTCCAACTTAACTTGCTTACACTACTTGTCATTTACTCAAAACAACACTACCTATCAACACATACACTGTTGATATTTTTATATGAAGGCTTATTAATAGAGTCAATATAATAAAAACGGAAATTAACACATCATATAAATTTGTTCCAACTTAACTTGCTTACACTACTTGTCATTTACTCAAAACAACACTAGACCTATAAACAGATATGTTGTTGATATTTTTCTATGAAGGCTTATTAATAGAGTCACTATAAAAAAAAAACATTCATAACTTTTAAACATCAAAATTTACTCCCACATAATTTTGGAATTGAGAAATCCCTTGTATCACAAAAACAAAGATGCACACATCATATAAATTCATTCCAACTTAACTTGCTTACACTACTTGTCATTTACTCAATACAACACTACCAATAAACACATACACTGTTGATATTTTTCTATAAAGATTTATTAATAGAGTCACTATAGCATGGCACAACTTTGACATATCATATTAATAAAATTGAGAGCTTAAGATACTCATTAACATTCCAATTAATTTATGTTCAAAATTATTCAAGCACATCAGAGCACTATTTGATCCAATAAAATGTGAAGCATATAAGGAATCTCGCATTCAACATGTTTGATATAAATTGAACCCTAAATTAGCCTTCATAACAAGCATATTCGAGCACCATTTGATCCAATCAAATGTGAAACGTATCAGCAATCTTTCACCTTCAACATGTTTGATATAAACTAACCCTAAATTAGTCTTCACACGAACAAGTGCTTCAGCTCTAGAAATGGTAAGCTTTGCAATGATACTTCCCACTTTTTTAATGTAAGCGAGACATAGAAGTCCTAAACTAATTAACGTCAGTTAGAAGTTGAACGTTAATTCAATAAATGCTTCAAGAAATTACGATTCTGAAAATTCCTCAAAGCTAAAACTACATACCATAAATAAGGTCAGCCTTAAAAAACTCCTATATTGATGAGTTTTCTCAATGCAGACTTCAGCCTGCAAACACGACCTACATCAAGTTTTCAAATGTTAGCTAAGCAGATCAAATGTTCCCCGATGTTATGCATGGATCGACATTACCAATTTATAAAGGTGTCAATATAGTTTATTCTAGTCATAGGAGTCTACAACTATCACGATCCATGTTCACGCCTCTACTTGCTAGGATCTTCATGATCAAGATTCTTGCTCTCAGCCAAGATAAGGTATAGCATTGTGTTGCTTAATTTCATGCCAGCAATATGCCAATAATGAGAAGTTCCAACACTTATCATTAAAAAGCTAATATTTCACTCTTGAATAACCCTACAAATACATTTATCATTTGCTTAGATTCCAATAAGTCTTTGTATACACACTTATTCGAAGTGCCAAAAATGTTTATGCTAACATCATAAAACTCAATCTTCATGGCGAAGGGAAGAGGCAGAGGAGAGTACTAAAACAAAGAGCAGAAAATAGAAATTTAAACACACAAATCTGAAATGATTTCAGTTTCATATTATATATTTCAAAGACATACAATATTTGTTGTCATCAAACAAACTTAGAGTTGTTTCTCTTTTTCTTTACCCAGAAAGAAATAAAAATTCAAGCTCCCATGTTTTTTGTTGCTTTAGACTGTTACAGCAGCAATACATTCATCTGCTCTCAGTTTTTCAATAAATACAACTCTACCAAAAAAAAGACTACTCATTTCAACGTATATGCACAGCAAAAGAAAAACACACCAAACACATTTAATTGCAATTAATATTTAAGTCTTTTACAGCATGGAGAAAATCTGAGGATAGAGATTATATGTGCACAGAATGGTGGTGTGTGAAAGAAGCTGGAAATGTTTTCCTCGTAGCAGAGAGAACAGAGTACAGTGAGGTAGTTGGTATTAATTCCAACACTCCCCTTTAATCACAACTAATCTCATCTATGATGCCCAATCGATCTTTTTGATAAACAATTTTTTTTTCCCTAACACTTTGGTGAAAATTTTTGCACATTGATCTTGAGACCTGCAAAAATCCAAAAAGATTTCTCCATTGTTAATCATTTCTCTAATAAAATGATATCTAGTGTCAATATATTTGCTTCTCTTGTGAAAGACTAATTTTTGAACAATACTATGGCTGAGTTGTTGTCACAATATATCTTTGTTGCATCTTCTTGTTCATGTTTCAACTCTTTCATCACTCTTCTCATCCAAATTGCTTGGCATGATGCCCCTGTTGCTGCTACATACTCTGCTTTAGCAAATAAAAGTGTGATAATGGGTTGTTTTTTTGAAGCCCATGATACTACACCGATGCCAAAGTGAAAAATATAACCAAATGTGCTCTTTCTATCATCAATGCTTCCAACAGAATCACTATCCATGTACCCTATGAGTTTGAACTCATTTGAGCTTGAATATTGGATGTCATAATTCCTTGTTCCACTCACATATCTTAAGATTCTTTTCCCAGCTTTCCAATGTGAGTCTTTTGGAAACCACATGAACCTTTAAATCAAACTTACACTATATATTATGTCTAGCCTTGTGTCTATTATGTACATGAGACTACCAACAAGTCTCTTATGCAAAGTTGGATTTACATTAGATCCTTTGTCATCTTTGCTTAGCTTCAAACTTGTGACAATTGGTGTTAGTGTTGATTTGCAATTCAACATGTTAAACATTTTCAAAATATAAATTGCATACTTTGTTTGAGAGATGGATATACCATTTTCATTGTGATTCACCTCAATGCCTAAAAAGTATTTCATGAGTCCCAAATCAGTCATTTCAAATTCCTTCTTCATAGTTCATTTGAACAAATCAATTGATAAGTCACCCATGAATATTAAATCATCAACATATAAACATACAATGATAATTTCACCTTTTTCATTCATCTTTGTGTACAATGTTGGCTCACTACAACACTTATTGAAGCCATTTTGTATGAGATATGAATCAATTCTATTGTACCAAGCTCTTGGGGCTTGCTTGAGACCATATAGTGCTTTCTTGAGATTATAAACCTTTTCTTCTTGGCCTAAAATCTCATACCCAGGTGGTTGTTCCACATAAACTTCTTTTTCAAGATGACTGTTTAAGAATGTTGATTTTACATCCATTTGATAAACAAGGCCACTTGTTTTGAGCTACTATGGCAAGTATCATTCTCATGGTGTCTAAACGTGCTACGGGAGCAAATGTCCCATTGTAATCAACTCTGGGTTGTTATGAATAACCCTTAGCAACTAGTCTTGCTTTATGTTTTTACACATCACCATTTGCACTCAACTTGGTTTTGTAAACCCACTTCACTCCTATGACATCCTTGTCTTTTGGAAGGCTCACTAACTCCCATGTTTGATTCTTTTCAATTGAATCAATTTCTTCATCCATTGCATTTACCTATTTTTCATGTTTAATTGCATCTTCAAAATGAATTGGATCTTATACTTGTGAATAAAATGTAAAAAGAGAAATCTGACCAGCATTATTCTCACCTTCATTTTGCTCATAAATGTCTCTTATACTTCTAATTTTTTGTCTCCTCAAGCTTTCCAATGTAAGATTTGACACATGTCACTTGATGTAGAACCAATGGAATGTGGGATTTTTGATCCTGCATTTGTTGTCCACTTGCTTGAGTTTTTGCTTGTATATGTGATGATGCCCTTACACTTGATGATGGTGTCACTTGTGGACCACTTTGTTGAGCTTGAATGGGTGTGGAAGGAGTCACATTTGAACGAGTATTTGTTGGTATAAAAACTTCATTTTCCTCTTGTGGTATACTTGCTGATATGTTGAACGATTTTTCTACACTTCCATCCAATGCTTCATCTTCTATGAATAGCACATCCTTGCTGGTTATAACCTTTTTCTTATTGGATTATACAACTTGTAGGCTTTTGATTCATCAGTATATCCAACAAATATGCATTTTTCTTATTTGTTGTCTAATTTTCTCCTTAATTCATCTAGCACATGTGCATATGCCACACATCCAAAAACTCTCATATGAGCAACACTATGTTTTATTCCACCCCAGGCTTCTTCTAAAATCATATTCTTGACACTTTTTGTTGGACATCTATTCATTATATAGTTTGTACATGCTATAGCTTCAACCCAACATTCATTTGGCAAATGTTTGGATTTCAACATGTTTTTAGCCGTTTCCATGATAGTTCTATTTTTCCTTTCAGCCACCCCATTTTGTTGAGGTGTGTATCTAGTTGTGAATTTCTTCTGAATTCCATGTTATTTGCAATAATTTAGAAATTATTTTGAAATGTATTCGCCACCTCTATCTGTTCTCAATGTTTTGATGTAGTACCCACTTTGTTTTTCAACAAGAGCCTTGAATTGACGGAAGAAATCAAACACTTCATTCTTTTGCTCTAGAAAGTAGACCCATGTTTTCCTTGAATAATCATCAATAAAAGTCAAGAAGTAGAAACTTCCACCAATTGAATGTGTTTGCATAGGTCCACACAAATCTAAATGCACAATTTCCAAAGGTTCTTTTTCTCTAATTGACTTATCAGTTGGAAATGTTTCTCTATGTTGTTTTCCAAAAATGAATCCTTCACAAACTCTTTTCAATTTCTCTATTAATGGAAAACCCTTTAGCATACTCTTCTGATTTAGTTGGTTTAAACCTCCAAAGTTGAGATGCACAAATCTTAAGTGTCATAAACAATTTCCATCTTTTATTTATACTTGAAATATTTTTTATGTAACTGCTGCAACTTCTTCTTTATCCTCTTGTGATTTCATTGTAGAGTGTGTTTGAGCATATTCCACATTCAAATTTGGCTTAATCTTTAGAGGAAACATTCTATTACTTGTCATTTTGACTTTGGCAATGAGCTGGTTACTTGGAAATTTATCCAAAATTATGCATTCTCTATTTTTGAAAAAGACTTTATACCCCTTTTGAACAAGTTATTCAATGTGCATTAGGTTGCGTTTTAGACCAAGCACAAAATAGACATCTAAAATATACTTCTCCCCTTGTTTAGTTAGAATGTTGATGTTTCCTTTACCCATAACTGACACTTTTTTTTCATTACCCAATGTGACATCTGATTTTATATTATCACCTAAACTTGAAAACATTTCTAGGTTCTGAGTCATGTGATTATTGCAACCTGAGTCTAAAAACCATACATCCTTTTCATTTGCTTGTGCAACATTGCATGCCAAAAACATGGTTCTTTGTTCTGATTTTTGGATTTGATTTTCTTTTGTGAAATTTGCATTTTGTTTACTAAAATCATGTTGCTTCTTTCTACATTCATTTGAATAATTCCCAAACATTTTGCAATAGTGACATTGAATTCAAGATTTTTCATACCTTTGACCTTGTGATTGATTTTGAGTTGGGCTTTGGCTTGAGTTTTGGTTGTTGCCTCTTCCACTTGAGCTTGATGGGCTACTTTTTCCACTTCTATAAGAATTTCTTCCTCTACCTCTAAAATTTGATCTACCTCTACCTCTACCTTGTATGATTGAGACTTGTGATTTGAATGCATTCTCCAGTGATTTTTTTGCTAACCTACTCAACCTACGCTCATGTGAAATGAGAGATGCATGGAACTCATCAATTGAAAACTATGAGAGGTTATTTGTTTCCTCTATGGCCACAACAATGGATTCAAACCTTGTGGGTAAACTCCTTAAAATCTTTTCAACCACTCTCCTATTTTCAAATGTCTTACCATGTGATCTAATTTGATTAGGGGAAAGGACCCAGTTACCGCCCCCCATTGAATTACCGCCACCTCCATGCTCACTTAACCCACCAAAAAAAATTCACTTTGATCCATTAAAATTTTTAATTTTATTGAATAAATAATTACAAAGACACCAATAACTGCTCATTAAGTGCTAAAGTGAATGATTTGAGTGAATTTTAAGTGCTAAAATAGCTATAATTGATTGAAATTATAGCGGGCGAATACTGGGACATTAGGTGGCGGCAAATGGACGACACCTCTAAAAGGTGACTTTTTGACCTCCACACGCATATCCAACGCTCCCACACTTGATCAAATTGCTCAGAAGCCAAAACCTTAGTTATAAGCACGTAACTCGATAGCGAAAAAAACCCATAAAAAAAAATTTCAATTCGATGCACGGTTTGAATTCTACAGTTGCGCGAAGTTAGCCCTGGCGGATACTGGGTCTTCTCCCCTAACTAAACCAATCACTTGTGTGAAGAAAGTGTCTATTGAATCTGAATCTTTTATAAAGATTGTTTCAAAATCCCTTCTTAGCATTTGTAGCTTTGTTGTTTTAACCTTTGTCATTCCTTGGTATGTTGTTTGGAGGATATCCCATGCTTGTTTAGACTTAGTTGTTGCAATCCTTGGAAAAATGATCTCATGTACTGCTTGAAATATATAGAAGTAGACTTTTGAGTCTTTCTTCTTATTATCCCTTAATAAGTCTTTTTCGGCTTGTGATAATGCATTATATGTTGCAACATCAATTGGTTCCGGAAAACCATTCTCTACTAGATCCTATATGTCCTAAGAACAAAACAATGCTTTCATAGTGATAGACCAATAATCATAATTTTTACCATTAAAATGAGGAATTTGTGGATTTGTCAAGCTTGTGCTTGTGTTTGTCATTGTTGACTATGAATAGCTTGTTTGAATGCCTTTACTAGAATTCTTTGAAAAACATTTTTATAATTGTTGGCTCTGCTAAACCTTGCTTTGAACAACTCTTGGCTCTTTCAAAACTTTACTTTGAGCAACCTCTGGCTCTGATAGCAGATGAAGGGAAGAGGCAGAGGAGAGTACTAAAACAAAGAGCAGAAAATAGAAATATAAACACACAAATCTGAAAATGATTTCAATTTCATATTATATATTTGAAAGACATACAATATTTGCTCTCATCAAACAAACTTATAGCTGCTGCTCTTTTTCTTTACCCAAAAAAGAAAAAGATTCATGTTCCCCTATTTTTTGTTGCTTCAAAGCATTGGGTAGCAATACATTCATTTGCTCTGTTTCAATGCACATGCAACTCTACCAAAAAGACTACTTAGTTCAACGATATATGCACAAAAGAAAAACACCACCAAAATACATTTAATTGCAATTAATAAATAAGTCTTTTCCAGCATGGAGAAAATCTGAGAACAAAGATTATATGTGTGCTCACAACATTGGCATGTGAAAGAAGCTGAAATGTTTTCATCGCGGCAGAGAGAACAGAGTATGGTGAGGTAGTTGTTGTGCTCCCATATCAAACATCTGTTCTGTTGGCAAAATGATATATATGCACACATGGCAATTGGTAAGAAAAGTCTTTATTTTGGCGTGGCATATTTTTTGTGAAATATATGATGGCAATTGATAAAAGCAGGAAAATTAAAATGACACATCATAATGTTGTCGGCAGCAGTGATTGAGACCGTAATCTGACAGTCTGAACACATTATTTATTATTCCCAGTTTTTTCTCGCCAAGTATTGACTTTGCATGGCGGACTCCAAATTGTGATTAAAAGAAGTTAAGGTTGTGGGTATTGTTTTAGTCTGTGCAAACGGTTTTTTGGTTCATTTCTTCTCTGCGAATAACAAGATGATTTAGTTCTGCAAAACAGAAAAGTCATTTGATGGGTCAAGATAATTTCGTTCTGCAAGGTCATTTGATGGGTATAGTTAAATTAACAGGCAGGTTCATTGTTTGTATTTTGAAATGAAGTTATAGGTCTATATGAATTTAACTTTCACATAAAGAGTAAAAGATTTTCTTACATATTTGATCTTTGCTCACATGTATGAGGATCTGGGGAAAATTAAAAAGGAGAAACTTCTCAGGATCGGGCAGAGACTTGGGCATCACAGGTATGAGGTTTTGCATTTTTGATATCTTCTAAAGAGGGTTTCAAACCCAGAATATCTCTACGCAGTTTTAGAAGATTGAATAAATTTTGGGTATTAAACCCAGGATATTATATACAGTTTTTTTTGTTTGTTCAAAACAAAAGGAAATGTTTAAGCATTTCCAGTCAGTTGCAATACAAAATGACGTTATGGAAACTATTTTTCGAGTATCTCAAAAGTGAAATTATATGGAAGCTTAATGATTACCAATTTTTGACAGAAACAAATTCGTAAACTAAAACTGTTTTGTTAGTTTCTCGAAAAGCATTTTAAAAAGGAAGTTTGTATAACAAACTCTAACTGGTTCAGTTAGATACATGTAACTGATCTGATTCGAAGTTCATTTCTATAAATATAGCACTTGTAATCTTTAGATACATGTGAGTGTGTGTAAAAAACATATTTATATGTATCTGAGGATAAGAGGCTTGAAAGTTTTTATCATAAACTTGTGTACATATATGAGTGACATATACACATTTGTATATGTATATGAGATGTATTAAAATTTCTGAGCAGTAGTTACTGCCGATTGTAAAGGATTGGGAATCAATAAAGGATACAGGTTCAAGGAGTGGTTTTTCTCCCTATGACAAAATCGTGAGGTTTTGGAGGGTTTTCCACTCGGCACAATTTGGGTGTCTCTTCATTTTGTGAGTTCCATTACTTTATGTTTATGATGAATGTTTACATTTCTCCTGCATAGATTGAATATATTCAGTTATGAGTTGCTTATTGCAAAAATTGTAATGAATTTTGAAATAAGGTAATAAGGTTCTGATTCACCCCCCCCTCTCAGAACCTTGGCACTTCCAACAAGTGGTATCAGAGCGTAGGATTCCCTTTAGGAATTGATCCCAGGATATTGGAAGTTATGGCACATTCTGAAGGAGCTTTCCTTAATAGGGCACCTTTATTTGATGGAAATGATTATGTTTTCTGGAAAGTTAAAATGGAAGCATTTATACATTCTCTAGATGTAAGGATGTGGGATGTAGTAACAACAAAATACACTGTTCCAGCGTCAGTCCCTACTGATGCTGATGAGAAACTAAAATTTGAGTTGGATAAGAAGGCTAGATATGCTCTTCTCTGTGGTCTTACTAGAGATGTCTTTGCAAAGTCATTTATTGCAAATCTACAAATGATATATGGGTAAAACTTGAAACTATCTATCAAGGAGATGACAAAGTTAAAGAGTCTAAATTGATTACTCTTAAAACTCAGTTTGACAATCTGAAAATGAGTGAGGATGAAACCATTGCTGCATATTTTTTAAGAGTTGAGGAAGTTGTGAATGCCAGGAAGGGTCTAGGTGAAGACATAGAAGAACATGATGTTGTTTCAAAGGTCATTAGGTCAGTACTACCTAAATTTGAAACAAAAATTTCTACATTAGAAGAAAAGAAAAGTTTTTCAAAAATGACTTTACATCAACTTCAAGGAACTCTAACTGCATATGAAATGAGAATTAGCAATCAAGCTAGTTCTTCATCAAAAGAATCAGCCTTTAAGGCTGAAAAGAATGATGAGAGTGATTCAGATCTAACTGATGCTTTAGAAGCATTACTGGTTAAAAGAATGACAAAGAAATATAAAGGCAAACCTAAATGCTTCAGCTGTGGTCAATTAGGACACTTTGCTGCTAGATGCCCAAATATTGAACTTGACGATTGTGATGAGAAATCTGAGAAGTTTTCTAGAAAGAAGCCTTGGAATCAGAATAAAAGGTTTAAAGATTTCAAAAAGAAAAGTCTTCTTTCAAAAGAAGATCCAAATGAAGAATCCAGTGATGCAGATGAAGAAGGGGAAAAGTTGTTCATGGCTGAAATAATACATACTCCTAAATCTGAATCAAATGAGCCTGAATCCTCATCTGATTTAGAAATAGAAGTAGATCTTGAAGAAGAACTTCTAAAATCACTGCAAGAAATTAAAAGGTTAAAAAAATCAGTTGCAAATCATGAGACTGAAAATCAAAATCTTCAAGATGAGTTAATAAAAGCAAATTCAATTATAGAAAGTCAAAAACTCTTACTTGAAGAAAAGGATAAAAAACTGAATATCTTACAATGTTCATCTGAAGAATCTACTAGTCAGAAAACGAAGTTTTTTTTCAATGGATATTGTTTCAACTGTAATATTTTTGGGCACAAAGCAATTTTTTGTAAAAATAGCACTAGTCAAGGCAAAAGAAAAGTTATTAGATGCTTCAAATGTTTTTACTATGGTCACTATGCAAATCAGTGTAAATTAAATTTGAGACCTAAACAAATATGGAAACAAGTAAAGACAAATGAAAAGTCCTTAATCGTTGAAACAGTCTTATTTGCTCAGAAATCTGCAACATGGGTATTGGATAGTGGCTGTTCTCACCATATGACTGGATGCAAGAACAAATTCAAAACCTTAGAAAACTTTGATGGAGGATTTGTACGTTTTGGTGATAACTCAGGAGCTTATATAACAGGAAAAGGCTCAATAATCTTAAACAATGATACACCAATACATGATGTATACTTTGTTGAAGGGTTGAAACATAACCTTTTAAGTGTCAGTCAGATATGTGATAATGGATATTCTATCTCTTTTAATGCAAAAGAATGTTATATTAAAAATGGGAAAGATAGAGTCATTGCCAGTGGGTTAAGAACAAATGGTAATCTGTATAATCTGATAGATTCAACTATTCAAGAAACATCTTTGGTCAATACCTGCTTTATGAGTCAAGTGGAAGAAAATTGGCTGTGGCACAAAAGACTGGGACATTTGAACTTTGATAATCTTGCTAGAATCAGCAAGAACAAAAAGGTCAGGGGTCTACCGCAAATAACTAAACCTGCATCTATTTGTGAAGAGTGTATAAAAGGCAAGCAAACAAGAGTTTCTTTTAAAACAAAAGAATATTTGTCAAATAGACCACTTGAACTAGTACATACTGATTTATGTGGTCCAACCAAAACAGCCTCATTAAATGATGAAAGATATTTCATGCTGTTCGTAGATGATTATTCAAGAATGGTTTGGGTAACATTTCTGAAACATAAATCAGAAGCCTTTGAACGTTTCAAAATTTTCAGAAAGATGGTGGAAAGAGAAACTGATTTAAAACTGAAATGCTTAAGATCAGATAGAGGAGGAGAGTTCACTTCTCAAGAGTTTATTGAGTATTGTGAAAAACGAGGTATAAAAAGACAATACTCTACTGCTAGGACACCACAACAAAATGGGGTTGTAGAAAGAAAAAATAGAACTGTCAAGGAAATGGCCAGGACCATGTTGAATGAAGCAAAGTTGCCTGACAAGTTCTGGAAAGAAGCTGTTCATACAGCTGTCTATATTTTAAATAGAGCACAAATCAGAATTAGAACAGCTTATACTCCATATGAATTATGGTATGGGAAAACAACAAATGTTAAGAACTTTAAAATATTTGGTTGCAAATGTTTTATCAGAAAGAATGATGATTCTCTAGAAAACTTTAACTCAAGATCTGATGAAGGGATTTTTCTTGGGTACTCTACACATAGCAAAGCATATAAATGCTATAATAAAAGGCTGAACAAAATTGTAGAAGCTATAAATGTCATGTTTGATGAAACATCTGTATGCTGTAATGACAAAGAAGAATATGAAAGTTTATCTTTTCAAAAGTCAGAAAGTTTACATAATGAAAATTGTGAACATGATAAAGTTGAAACTGATGATGAAGATGAACTTGCAGGAAAAATAGAATCAGAAAATTGTTCCAATTCTAAAATAACTAGTGATGGATCAAAGTTAAAAACATCTTCTAGAATAATAGCTAAGAGACATCCTGAGTCTCAAGTTATTGGTGATATTGATAAAGGAATTTTAACTAGAAGGAAAGCCAAAATAGGAGAACAAGTAAATATTGTTGAACAATTTTGTTTGATAGCAGATTTTGAACCAAAGAATGTAACTGAAGCCCTATCAAATCCCAGTTGGCAAAATGCTATGCAGGATGAAATAAATCAGATAGAGAAAAACAAGACTTGGGAACTTGTTCCCAGACCTATTGATAAAAATGTTATTGGTGGAAAATGGATATTCCGCAATAAACTGAATGAGGAAGGAGTAGTGATCAGGAATAAAGCCAGATTTGTTTGCAAAGGATATGCACAACAAGAAGGAGTTGATTTTGGTGAAACCTTTGCACCAGTTGCAAGGATGGAATCAATCAGAATCTTTCTTGCATATGCCACTCATAAAAATTTCACTATTTACCAAATGGATGTCAAAACTGCTTTCTTAAATGGGTACCTTGAGGAGGAAGTTTATATGGAACAGCCAGAAGGTTTCGAATCTTCTGACAAGCCTGATTATGTTCTTCGTCTCAAAAAGGCCTTGTATGGTTTAAAACAAGCTCCTCGAGCTTGGTATTCCAGATTGGATAAACATCTAATTGCAAATGGATTCATTAAAGGAAATGTGGACAGCACATTGTATACAAAAATGGACAATGAAAATTTATTGGCTGTTGAAATATATGTAGATGATATTATTTTTGGTTCTACTAATGATCATTTAGCACAAACTTTTTCAGGAATCATGGAGTCTGAATTTGAGATGTCTATGCTAGGACCTTTGACATTTTTCTTGGGAATTCAAGTCTCTCAGCTTGAACATGGTTTGTTTATCTCTCAACTGAAATATGCTAAGGAAATGCTTAAAAGGTTTCAAATGGATACTTGTAATCCAGTTGGCACACCAATGGAAACTGGATGTAAGTTGATGAAAATTGATGAATCTCCTCTTGTTGATCAGAGGGAGTATCGGTCTATGATAGGGAGTCTTTTATATCTTACTGCTTCTAGACCAGATATAATGCACTCTGTATGTCAAGTTGCTAGATATCAAGCAGCTCCTCGTCAATCTCATCTCAATGCTGTTCACCGTATCTTTAAATACTTACAAGGTACTTTGGATTATGGTTTGTGGTATCCCAAAAATGATGATTTTACTCTAATTGGTTATACAGATGCTGATTGGGGTGGATGTAAAGATGATCAACGAAGTACTAGTGGTGCTGCATTTTTCTTAGGTGATCGGTTAGTTGCTTGGCACAGTAAAAAACAAGAATGTGTCACTATTTCTACTGCTGAGTCTGAAATTATTGCTGCAACAGCATGTTGTACTCAGTTACTTTGGATGTCTTATCAGCTTTCAGATTTGGGTATTTATGTTCAAAAACCTCTGAAGATCCTTTGTGACAATACTAGTGCTATCCAGATTTCTAAAAACCCTGTTATGCATTCTAGAACTAAGCATGTTGCCATCAAATTGCAGTTTATTCGCGAACATGTGTCATCAAATGAGGTCATTCTTATTCATGTGCCTTCTAAACTACAAGTTGCTGATATTTTTACCAAAGCTCTACCTAGAGAATTGTTTGAACAGTTAAGAAATCGATTGGGAGTCTTCTCTCAATCCATGCTGGAATAAGTTTTTACTCTTCAATATTCTGTGTTAGGTTTCTGCTTCTTTCACAGAAAACATTTATGAAAAGCAGATGGTTAGATTTTTGATGCATAAATTTTGGGGGAGTAATCATTCAATCATCAAATTTTTAACAAGAATTTTCACAGGTTTGGTTCTTCTACAGATTTGGTTTGGTCACAGGTTTGGTTCTTCTACAGGTTTGGTTTGGTTCTTCTACAGATTTGGTTTGGTCAGGTTCAGGTTTGGTTCTTGCATTTGGATGCATTTGGATCACAGGTTTCATTCATAGGTTAATCACTGATTGGATTGGTTCATTGGTTAATCATGTATCTCACAGTTTGGAGAATTGATTTCTCTGGTTGTTTTATCAGTTTTTGGTTGATTCTAGTTAGTTGGTCTGATTCCTAGCATTTCATGGTAAATCAACATTGTATTTCTTGGTGAAAATTTTTGCATCAAAAATGGGGGAGATTGTTAACCATATCAAACATCCGTTCTGTTGGCAAAATGATATATATGCACACGTGGCAATTGGTAAGAAAAGTCTTTATTTTGGCGTGGCATATTTTTTTGTGAAATATATGATGGCAATTGATAAAAGCAGGAAAATTAAAATGACACATCATAATGTTGTCGGCAGCAGTGATTGAGACCGTAATCTAACAGTCTGAACACATTATTTATTATTCCCAGTTTTTTCTCACCAAGTATTGACTTTGCATGGCGGACTCCAAATTGTGATTAAAAGAAGTTAAGGTTGTGGGTATTGTTTTAGTCTGTGCAAATGGTTTTTTGGTTCATTTCTTCTCTGCGAATAACAAGATGATTTAGTTCTGCAAAACAGAAAAGTCATTTGATGGGT
>VDFB02065710.1:0-22218 GCA_007258455.2 Sequoia sempervirens
TAGCCATTTTGTCTATTGAGGTTGAGCTCCCATCATTGCGAGTATCGCTAAAGAATCTGATAACTCAAGAAGAATACAAAATGTCTCAACTGAATGAGCTAGAATTCTTGGATGAATGTTGTGATGATTCCCTTAATCACTTGCAAGTATATCAAAACTGACTGAAATGAAGCTATAACATGAGAATCAAGTGTCGGTTGTTCTAGACTTCTAGGTAGGTAATCTTGTCTTAAAGAAAAATTAGAAGAATATTCTAGATCAAGACAACAAAGGAAAGTTTGAGCCTAACTGGTTGGGTCCCTTTGTCATCACAACAAGCTATGGATCAGGAGAATATCGACTGTCAACCCTTGAAGGTGAGACATTGTAGGAGCCAACCAACAACTTGCATATCAAAAAAAATTATTCCTAATCATGAAGGGTGTAAATCAAAAAATACAAAAAAATAAAAAAATGAGAAAAAGGATTGAAAAAGTAAAGAAAAAAATCATCCTCTAGTAAAAACCACTTCGGTGGGGCTTTGGGAAAGTACCTTGGTGAAAACCTAGCAAATAGGCACCTTGCATAAATAAAGCATCTCCATCTATTCTTTGGATCTTTTGGTCTATCATTCTTTACATCACCATTCATCCCTCATCTGCATCCTTATCATGGCTTGTCACTATAAGGTATCATGAACCCTTTTATAACTACTTGGAATATTCCCAAGGTCAGTTTGTCCTACCTTAATCAAAGTAGGCTAACATGTCACACTATGGGAATTTCATTATGCGTCACAATCAGGTTCTTGTATATCTTGAGGTCACGGGAAAACTTATCAAAAAACAAAAAAAACATTCATAAAATCTTATCCAGAAAATAAAAAAAAAATTGCAAAATCTTGTATAGCTAAAATCTAAAAAAATTTAGAAAATTGTAAAGGTAAAATCCAAAACTTCGAGAAAACATCAAATCCTTAGGGTTGAACATCAAAATCCAAAAAACATAGTCCTTTGGTCAAACTACACCATCTTTGAGCTTGAACATAGGAAAGGCCATGATTGATGTGCCCCCAAGACACCCTAGGTCAATCCTTTAGCCGTCCATCATAATAAACTATTGCCTTTCATCTGTTCATATCTTCATCTTGTAAATGGGTCGAATTAGTCAAACTACATGGTCTCTATGTGTATAATGTAGGAAAGGCTTATCTATGATCAACCCCTAAGGCCTAGAGATAGATCTTTAGGTTATATTCTTAGTTTGAAACTTCAGAAAGTACTCAAAACCTAAACATCCAAATATTAGGGAAAATCCAAAATCATCTAAATATTGAAACACAAAACATTCAAAATAACATCCTCCAAAACTCCTAAACATCCAAATATTCCTAAAAACATAAACATCCAAATATTCAAAAAACACAAAAAAAAATAGAAAACATTCAAAAGGACCTAAAAAGCCTCAAATATCTTAGAAAATCCTAAACAGCCTCAGAAAATATGAAAATCCTAAACATCCACCGAACATTCAAAAAGACCAAAAACAACCTCAAAAGATTTTCAAAATACCAAAACAATTCAAATATTTTAGAAAATCCAAAACCCATCCATCCCATCTCGCTTTCACCCATAATAAACGATCGTCACCTTCACCCTTTGGAAAAACAACTAGAAAGCAAGTATAGCAAGTTGTAAAGTGTGAACCTAAAAGACAAAATCTAACATCTAAATCATAGGTAAATATGCCAGTGAAGTTTATAGAAATGGCTCACCTTAGCATCATCATCCCAACATCAAACAACCTCTGATCAACATGTCCTAAGATGTATCCTTCCTGTGATTGACATCAGTATCAGATCACTTAAAGCTAAACTCAAACTAGGCAGGAGCTATAGATAACACTGACTATTTTTCTTTGATCTTTTCTTATAATTTATCTTATTGAACCATTGTGAGGACCTCTTGATGATGTCTATCTAAAATGATTTAGAGATAAAGGAATGGGGAAGTGATCATTATCTTTCATTTTTTGTGCTTGTGGATACTCTTGTAAAATAATCTTGGTGCATACTTGCTTAATTTTGTGTAGGAGGGTCGTTAAGGGTATGTTGTTGACTATTGCATATGCTTTGGTCCAATATATTCTAAGCTTCTAACTTGCATTCTAGCAACGTTTCTGTATGGAAAGGTGTGAACAAGAACTATCCTATCTCTTTGTCGAGTCAAATTCCATTACACTAGATACAACATCATCCTAGTTATCAATACCTTGATGCATTATGTCTATGTGTTATATCAAACAATAAGGAATGACGGGAAATCCCAATCCTAAAGTATGAGCATCACATCCTTCATTTCATCCTGTATTTTGTATTGTCTCATTACCATCTCTAATAAAGTCTTGATGGATCAAGGACTTTTTGGATCTTTTGAAGAAATCATCATCATCTATGATCATTCATTCCTTATTCTTTTATCCTCTCTCCACAATAACCTCATATCATTATAGTAAAAAAAAACATCATCAATGCATCCACCTTGCATCCACATACCATCAGCATAATCATTTGCATATCATATCATACATTTAGTATTATCATTTGAGTTGTGATGAATAATATAGATTTTTTATTCTAAGCATCTTAAATCATTGCATATCATAAGAATTTGCATCCATACAGCCATACACATACATCATCATCATAAAACATGCATAGAAAATATACAAAAATGAATGCATCCATATCATTTGCATCCATAACATCTGCATATCATATTCATTCATCTATGTCATATCGTGAAAAGATAATGAAAAAGAATATAACATTGAATCCATCCATATCATGATCATCCATACATGATATAAAGTGGACACATCATACCATGAAATATTTGTATTTGTATCATATATATATATATATATATCAAAAATGTGTCATGGTACAAAATCTGGATCAGTGTATGTATATAGATGATAAATACAATATGGACGAGGCTATCAAAAAGGATCCCATGAATGTATATCAATGATAAAGAATAGGGTTGGTTTAGGAGCACCCAACTAGTTTCTTTTGAGTTTGATCAAAATGTTGAGTCATGGGTTGGTCTAGGATTTTAATGTCATGAAGTGGGTCAATAAGGTCTAAAAATACCATTAGAATGTATTTTGAGATCATTTTTGGAAAGCAATGTTGAAATGTTGGCAATCATGCTTGAAAGAGAAAAATATGTAAATAGGGTTTATGAAGGGTTTCGTGATTCAAATCATGGAAAATTTTGAATAAGGTCATATTTGATCATTGAATAGTGTATTAGGTCATATATTAGATATTTTTAGAAGGTTTGGAGGTTCAAAAATACAAAATTGCTAAAATTGACCAAAAAATGTCAAGTTGTAATTACAAAAGTGCGGAATTTGGGGAGACCATCAATCAAGTGGAATTTGTAAGTTGAATGGTCAGTTTTGGAGGGTAGTTAGAGGTGATAAATGTATAAAAACATGTAATCTAATGATGTAATAGGTTGTTGAAGGTTACGATCACGAGAGGGAGTCGAGAATTTGAAAAGCCTGAATTTCCAAGGAACTTAAACAGTCTCTCGATCTTAAACCTTCTTCAGGCACCCTAATAGAGATAAAGCCTAAATAGCTCACTCATGAATCAAATCCTTCTCCAATGGATCCAAACCCTTGGAATGATCTTAAGGGGCACAATTACACTTGTCTTGAATGATTTCAAAACCCAACCCTTTGACTTAGATGCAAAACCAATTTTTCACCTTAACTAGGCTACTAGCCCAACTAGGCCTCTAGCGAAGGATTTTTTACTTTGCACTCAAACTTTACAAAGGAACCTCCAAAATAATGATTGAACTAGTTGTGGTTTGTGATGATACATAACATATCCAAACGCTTTATATCACTTCCTTGAATAATCCTTCAAAACCCTCTTTTGTCTCCTCGAAACTGGGGCCTAATTGGCCCTCTTTTTCCAAAAGCAACCCCTCTTTAAATTCAGCCCCACGACCATGAAACTTTTTGAAGTATCTTAAAATTGCTCAAAACAAATATTCCAGGTTTTTAATTTGCCTCTATGACACCTCTAACATGCTCAAACACAAAACCACTCCATAGCTTTTTCCTCAAAACTAGGGGCTTCTTGAAAACCAACCTTCCAATCACTTCCAAAACTTTCTCATTGACTCTACACCATTAGGACAACATATTGAATCATTCCCAACTCAAAAAAATATCCCTCCTTTAGGTAGATCTTCTGCTGCTACACCCTAGGGTCCAACTTCAAGCACTTTTCACTGTCAAATCTTGGTGTACACCATAGTATTCATCTCTCCTACACATTATAGTGTTAGATTGGTATTATACATGTTAGACATGATTAAAACTTTATAAACCTATCTAGACCCCCTGGGACACTATTGGTCCAAATACATTTCATTTTGGTCCTAGGGTCCTTATCAGGACCCTTAGGACAGTTGACTCCTTCCAAGTTATTTCCAATTTCAAAAGCCATTATAGGCTTCAAAAGATTATAATTGATGTTTTGATTTGCTTGACAAGTCCTCCTAACCCCTGCACACTCTTGACCCCTGAAGTGTTCCTTGAAGGGCTTGGGTGCTCCTGCACCATTCTCCCCAAGAAAGAAAAAAGTCTCGCCCCAAGAATCATCCAACTTGCTATCGGAAGATTGCTCCTTGTTCCTATATTCTTGCACCTTCTAATCACAAACCAAGAAATCACCCAAGGTCACCTTCTTCCTCTTCTGCCAATCTGCACTCTTGACATTCATCATGTGAGAACCAAAATAGGGTTTGGTTTGTCCTCTTTGCTATTTGACAACAGTATGTTCTTGTGCCCTGTTCTTGCCCTCATTCCACTGACTCCTTGGTGAAAGAACTCCACCATTAGTACCCTCAACTATAGGGAATTCAATATTCCCCACCTTAAAACAGTCCAAGTCCCACAAATTCTAGTTTTTAGGACTGTATCCTTCACAACCCTGCTACAACTTGTCTTTTCTCAACCTACCAATGTCTTCCCCTGTCTCACCCTACTTATTCACCTGCAAACTCTTCTCAAAACAGATCATAAAACTTTCATTTGACTGCTCCAAAGGCAAAGGCACTAACTTGTATCTAACTGCATCTTTATGCACCAAATATGTGTTGTGAAAACCATCATGCAATGTATGCCTAGTGTACTGCCATAGTCTCCCCAAGATGATATGACCACAAGTCATTGGAATGACATCACAAAGCACCCTATCATGATACGATCCAATTGAAAAATCTACAAAATCTCTCTTACAAATCTCTACATGTTGTCCTTGAGTTACCCAAGTAGCCTTGTAGGGAGTAGGGTGATCAAAAGTTTCAATCCCTAACTTGGTTACCATATCAACTGAAACTAAATTGCTATGTGACCCTGAATCTATGAGTAATCTACATATTTTACCATGATTGAGACAATTAGTCTTAAAGATAGTTACCTTTGGCTCTTGATGAAGTCTTTCTCCTTGCTTTGACCATAGAAACTCTACCACTCCAGTCCATGAGGGTCTTCCATGAGATGTTTTGATTCCCTCCTTCTTGTCTTCTTCTTCTTATTACCAAGTTAAACTTCTCTGCCCTTATCAGCTTGTTCCCATTTAGGACACTTGAAGGAAGGATGCCCTGGTTCATTGCAATTGAAACATCTACTTGTGAATGGTCCTCTACCTTGTCCAAATCTGCCTCCTCCTCTAGGAGTGTATCCACCTCTTTGATCAGAAAATACCTCTTTACCTTTGTCATTACTGCTCTTATCATTGTTGCCTTGCCCTTGTTCTCTATTACCTCTGCCCCTGTTTGAACTACCTCCTCTTCCACCATTGCTTGATATTTCTTACTTCCTCTTCACCTTTCCTCAGCTCTAATGGCCAATTGAAAACATTCTCCTAATGTCCTTGGCAATTACAAATAATCTCATCTTGTAGATTGTCCTCAAAGCCATTGATATACGTATTTTCTCATCCCTCTTCTTCATAACCTCCTCGTGCTAAAGCGCGTAATTGCTTAGTATGGGAACATCACATCATGTCCTTTTTGCTTTTGATTTTGCCTCATCCCTTTTTCACATGAATGGGTATGTCGGATAGTAGGAGCGCTCTTTGACCAAGCTCCTCATCCTAGTCATGTAGAGAATTTTGCCAATCCTCTAGCCATCCTATCATTTTGAAAACTAGTCCACCATGTCAATGTTGTGCCTCTCAATTTGGTTTTGGAAAACTTAACCTTCCTCTCTTTATCCATCTCCTCAAACTCAAAATAGTTTTCTAAGGCATCAAGTCATCCCAACACCTCTTCACTATCATCTTCCACCCTGATAAGATAGAATATATGTGGCTCTTTCCTCCATGACCTTGTATTTCCTTCAACAATCTCAGTAACCTCCTTTCCTCAGGGTCCTCTGTCTCATCTGCTTGTTGTTCTTGATTTACCCTCACATGCTCTTCATCTTCATCATTGTCTTCTTGGTCTTCTTGCTCTTCTCTCCTCCTACTCCTCTCAAGGTTATTTATCGTTGCTTGCATGGTCTCTCTCTCCCTTCTCCATTGCCTTTCTTCTCTTGCTCTAGCCTACTCTCTTGCTTCTTCTTGTTCCCTTCTTTCTCTTCTCTCCCTTTCCAAGATTTCCTTCAACTCTTCTAACTCTCTTGCCAATTGATTTTTTGGTGTCATTGCTATTTCTTCAATCCCTAAAGGACCTACTCACTGCTCTGATAGCACTCTGATGCAGAGGGTAAGGTACTTTGAAAGAAACACAAAGATTTCAAGGAACTTAATGATGCAATCTTAAAACCTTCTTCAGGCACCCTGATGGAGACAAAGCCTAAATGGCTCACTCATGAATCAATCCTTCTCCAATGGATCCAAACCCCAAGAATGATCTTAAGGGGCATAATTACACTTTTCTTAAATGAAGTTTCAAAGCCCAACCCTTTGACTTAGACACAAAACCAATTTTTCACCTTAACTAGGTTACTAGCCCAACTAGGCCTCTAGCAAAGGATTTTTGACTTTGCTCTCAAATATTCCAAAGGAACCTCCAATCTAATGACTGTTTCAGATGTTGTTTGTGATGAAAAATAAAATATCCAAACCTTTATATCACTTGCTTCAGACAATCCCTTCCAAAACCTGCTGTCTCCTCAAAAACTAGGCCTAATTAGCTCTCTTTTCCAAAGCAACCCCTCTTTAAATTCAACCCCTAACTATGAAACTTTCAGAAGTCTCTTAAAATGACTCAAAACCAAAGATTCCAAGTTTTTAGGCCTCTATGACACATCTAACATGCTCAAACACAAAACCCTCCTTAACTTGCCTCAAAACTAGGGCTTCTTGAAAACTAACCTTCAGCCATGCAGAATATAAATTGACTCTACACCATTGGGACAACATGTTGAATCTTTTCCCAACCTCAAAAAAATGTCCACTCAACTGGTAGTCTTTTCGGCACTAAGGTCCAGCTGAAAGCACTTTTCAACGTAAAATCTTGGTGTACCTACAGTATTCATCTCTCACACTTTTATTATAGTGTTAGATTGTATTATACATGTTAGACATGATTAAAACTTTATAAACCTATCTAGACCCCTTGGGACACTATTGGTCCAAATACATTTCATTTTGGTCCTAGGGTCCTTATCAGGACCCTTAGGATAGTTGACTCCTTCCAAGTTATTTCCCATTTCAAAATCCATAATAGGCTTCAAAAGATTATAATTGACGTTTTGATTTGCTTGGCAGGTCCTACGTGCATAAACCCTTGAAGTGTTCCTTGAAGGGCTTGGTTCTTCACCATTTTTGAAGAAGAAACAATAATAAATAACCTAGTTTTAAGTTGTTTTCTATGTTTTTCTCTGTAAAATCTATTTACTAGTGAATTGTATGGATTAGTACTTCTATAAAACTCTCTAAAAGCTAGTTCATCCTATAGAGGGGTGATATACATGTTTTTTACATTTTATTTGAGGTCTCCAAGTGTTAAATAAAGTAAATTAGACTCAAATTACTAACACTAGTTTGTAGGTTCAGTTTGAAGTTTTGAGATCCTAAAATGGAGTAAAATGCCCATTCCACATACTATAAACCCTGTAACTATGTGGAATGGGCATAGGATAGTATATTTAAGATGGTAGGTTCATTTTTTTGGATTATATGAAGGTATTTGGGAAAAACATCAAGACTGTCTTGATGAAAATGAGGAATTTGGGTATGAAATTGTTGGTTTTGTAAGAGAGGATGATGGGAAGTTGTGTGTGAGGGCTATATGAATGTTTTTTGAGTGTGTGCAGGCATCATACAAATTTTTGGAGGAAATTTCCAAGTTGAAAGGGTTGGGGAACCTTGACTTTGAATAAACCCTACGTTGAAATGGTGAAAATAAGGGTTTCTTGGGACATCGCTAGGATGAGGGTTTGAGGACCTAAAACTTGGTGATTTTGGCTATTTATTACCTATCTTATAGGCTTGGATGGTTTTCCAAAGTTGATTGAGTGATTCAAGGGTACTTTTTTTGAAAAAGAGACCTAATTGGTCTTCTAAGACAATGAGGATTCAAGTTTTTGGAGCGGTCGATCAAAAGTGACCCCTGGTGATTTTTACACATGTTAGGGTATGCATGAAAGGGAATTTGGATCAGTTAATAAATTTTGTAGGTGTTGAGTGAGTTGTGAGAAAAGTTACAAAATATAGGTTTGCTAACCTACAAGCAAAGGGCAATAGGGTTATATTGTAAAGAATTCTTTTAAGGAGTTTTTGAATCTGATATCTATTTGATTGATCTTGAAATTTTGTTGAATAGGTTGAATACCATCCTCCCTTGCATAAATTGGTATTAGAGCCTAGGGATATGTCATTAGAAGTTGAAAGGTTATAAGGAAATATGCCTCCAAAGGCCAATGCAATGGCAAAGGAAATCAAGGAATTGAAAGAGCAGTTGGCACATAAGAAAAGGCTCTACAAAGAGTCTCAAGAAGCCACCATAGCAAGGATAGAAGTTCTAGAGAAGAACCAGAAAAGAGGAATGGTGAATGAAGACCAGAGTGATAAAGAAGATGAAGGGGAAGAAGGAAACCCTCTAGTTGATGATGATGATTATTTGCATCCTAAAGAAAAAGGAATGATCAAGATGTTGAAGGAAGTAAAAGGCGACAACACTCCAAAGGTGAAGGTTGAAATACCAATGTATGGAGGTGAGATGGATAGTGAAGATGTTTTGGCATGAATTGATGCCTTAGATAAAAAATTTGAATTTGAATACATTGAGGATAGTAAGAAGGTGAAATATGCAAAGAAAAAGTTGAAAGGACTAGTCCTCACATGGTGGAGTTTTTTTCAAGAGGATAGAGTCAAGAAAGGTAAGTCCAAGATAAGTTATTGGGATATGATAGTAGTAAAAGTAAAGGCTCAATTTTTACCAGCAGACTATGCTATACAAATATATATGAAATTGCAAGAGTTGAAGCAAAGGGAGTTAGATGTGATGTCCTATACTAAAGAATTCCATAGGTTATGCATAAAGGCAGGTCATAATGAAGATGAGGTTGAGAGAGTAGCTAGATATTTAAGTGGTTTAAGGTTGAATATAAGAGATGGAATTAGTTTGAACCCTCCTAAAACAGTAGAGGAATGTTTCCAATGGCAGTAAGGGCAGAAGATAGAATCAAGAGAAGACAAGAAAGGAAAGGAAGGGGAAAAGGTAACATGAATAGAGGTAGAGGCACAAGGTAGATCAATGAAGAACAAGAGAGTGCAAGCAAGAGCAAAGAACAAGAACTAGAATCATGAGGAGGATGGAGAGGTGGAAGGACAAGTTTTAGGCCAAGAAGAGATTACAATTATTTTTCAGGAAGATGTTACAAATGTGGAAAGTATGGTCACCCATTCTTCAAGTGTCCAGAGGAGATTAGATCAACTTCAAGTGGAGGAGAAAACAAAAATGAAAGAAGAGCTCATATTGTTCAAGAAGAAGATGAATGTGGAAGCTCAAGTTCAAGTACTCTACGTGCAACTCCTGAAGTAAGTGAGATGCTAATGATGAAAAAGAAAATGTTGAAGACCTCAAAAGAGAAAGATCTGATCCAAAGAAGAGCCTTGTTCAGGATAGTCTGAAGGTGCAAGAATAAGGTATGTAGAGTAGTAGTTGATTCTGGGTGCACAAATAATATGTTATCTAGTGATATGGTAGACAAATTAAATTTGCAAAGAATTCCTATAGAGAAGCCTTATAAGGTGTCTTAGATTAGTGATCAACAATATATATTGGTGAAAGAACAAGCTACTATAGATTTTCAAATTGGTTAGTGTATATGCATAAAACTGGTCATATCTGATTAATCTTGGCATTTAATTAAATATTTATTATTTAATTAATTTCTCTAAATTCTTCTACATATGATTAAATTTAATTAATTTAATTATATTGTTCATTCAATTTATTCTTCTATCATGATTAAATAAATCAATTTTATTTAATTATTTCACATTCATATGCCCACTTGATTAATTAAATAAATAAACTTTATTTATTTTAATTAATTATCACTTTTAAATTTAGTTAAGTCTTTTTGATTTAATTAAATTTAGATATTTCTTTTCAAAATATTCTTCTAGTTAATTAAATATCTTATTTAATTAATTTCATTTACATACCATTTCTTAAAAGTTTAATTAAATATCTTTATTTAATTGAATATCTTCCATATCTTTTCAGAATCATATTTAATTATGAAATCTTATATTATTCTTCAAATCTGGGGTAAATATTCTATTTTAAGAAAAAAAAAACATCTGTGTCAGCCATAAATGAATAATTGAATTTAATAATTCATTATTTATCTTCTTCAAAATCTTTCCATAATCTCACAAAAAGATGGTTTTACAATTCATCTTTATTATCTTATCTTACCTCTTCTACATAAAAGAAAACAAATCTTGCTTTCTGTTTTCTTCTGTTTTTCTTCAGTCTTATCCCTCCTCAACCGTTCGATCCACAAGGAATTTTCACAATCGTTGATCATATCAGCCAATCAAAAGGTCTCAAAAACTCTATAAATAGCACTGCCAATCCAAGCAAGGGTTACAAGACACAACACAAAACAGGCAATAGATGAATTAGAGATTAATTGCATTCTAGCATTATAGCATTCTAATATTGTCATTATAGCTTTATTATTCATAGCATCATCATAATATTTCATTTTAGCAATCATGTTTAGTATTAGAGCAATCATGTCTTAGCAATTGCATGCATTTCATATTCAATCTCGTTCTTTAGGAAGACTGTTCATTGAGCCTAGCACGCAATCTGAGAGCCATCTAGAATCAATGAAAATACTGAAGATAGAGGATGATAGGATGGCATCGATAACAGGATACTGAGTTTGCAATCTCTATTGTTTTAATATCTTTTTTTTGATATAATGTCTTATTGGTGTGTTTGATTCATTTGTTTTTATATATTTAACATGTGTAAAATCGACCACACATTTCTAGTGCCCACTGTGGGGCCTTGCCCCGTTATTAACATCTACTTGCAGGTTTTATGACTGGATCTCATGTTCTGGAATTCAAATTTTTGGAAAAATTTCCCGTTTTAGTGTATACCAGAATTTCTGAAGTGCATACATGTCTTTCTATAGAGCATCTGTGATTTATTTCAGTGCTTTTGCAGGTACTTCGGCGCATCTAGGAACTGTTTTAGGGCATCCAGGAATTGTTTCAGTGCATTTACGGAACAAAATGGCGCATATACCGGACTTAGTTTGTTAAAAATTTCTGAAAAACAAAAACAAAATTAGTTGCATTTTGTTTTAGCGCATTTAGGAGTTTTTGAAGCGCATTTGGAACTTTCTATAGCGCATTTAGAATCTGTTTTGGTACATTAACTTGTTATTGTTGCACATACATGGAATCTTTTAGCACATACAGGTTGTAACTAAACAAGTTTCTGAGTCTGACACCTTCCGCAAACAAAACCTTTTTCTGGCTTAAAAAGAACCAATCTAGGATAGTCACAACTAGTTTTAAAAAGAAGCAACCCTAGGATAGACATGGATTAAAAAGAAGCAATCTAGGATAGTCACCACACACTGATTTTTTGGTTAAAATGAATCCCATGCTTTTTGTGAAGCAACATCTTCACATAGTTTAGATCATTGTGATTTGGGTTTTAAAAAGAAGTGTCTACTGTGTTTGTGGAAATAGGTCTATGCTCTCCCCTTAACTGGGTGACCAAAATACCAGACTTTCCCTTTACATTCATGCAATTTTACTGCTTTATTATATCTAGTAGAGGGCCTGCTCTTATGGGAAAAAATACTCACCCAAGAGGAACGACTCAAGTGGGTTCAAGCCAAAGCTAGGCTATTCCGCCCCACTATAAAATTTAAAGCAAATCAGGAGAAATCCTCTTTTGCTGGTAGTGTGCAAGATAGCCATCCCCAAAGCCTTTGTTCTAAAGGTTGGGAGGTCTATTGAGGGATTTTATTATTTCCGCACCGAATGGAAACCCTTACTACGAACCTAGTGTAGTATCCAGCCGAAGTTAGTTTCTGAACATCATAATAATCACAGTGCAAGGGAGGGAAGAATCTACCCCCAAGATACTCACCATATAACTACCAAGGACCGTTTGCTGAGGGGATCCAATATCCACTTTTGTCACTTTGAGTACGTGCCTGGAAAAGACAAAAACATGGGTGCCCCTTTGGGGGTGACACGGTTGTGTGAGTCGACACAGTTCTAAGATGTGGGTTGTTGATTATTATGATGACCTACCTGAGTACTAAGAGTGAGTTTTCTTGAACTATATGTCATGTGTAAAACCTGTGAAAACACTTTTTGAAAAACATTTTTTGAAGCATACACTTGATGTTTAGTGTAGGACTTAAAAACAACTATTTTTATGGTGTTTGTTGTGTTTTCAATCACACTAATCCAGTTAAAAGATCATCTGAAATGAACATGTCAAAATTTAGCTGAATCTACTCACAAAATGTCTCAAAAGTTACCTTGGGAAAATTGTTTTAGTGCATCTAGGGAGTATCTTAGCGCATATAAGGTTTGTTCTAGTGCATTCACTGGTTAGTTCAGCACATTTGGAGTTTGTTTTAGTGCATAGGTGGAGTATTCTGCAAATAGTTTTTGGGTCGCTGTCAAAACATCTTCTGAAGCGCATATAGGATACAAAGTAGCACATCTAGGACATATTGTAGCGCATTTGACCATTTTTTTGGCGCATATCCCTGTTTCTGAGGTGCATATAAGCAATAGAAAAGTGCATCTATCATTTTCCCGAATCATTGTTTTTGACAGATCTAGGTTTATAGCATTCTCGGTCTAGTAACATATCAACAATTTTTTTCTCATGCTTAGGGAGTGGAAATCTACCAAGTTTTTCAAGAAGTCAATTTCCAATAGAATCATGAGACCCAAGAAACCTCTAGGTTACAAGAAAACCTTACAACAAAGGAAGTTTTTATACAAGAGTCAAATTTTTTTGCTCCATTATCACAAATTTCTCCATAGGTACCAAGATTTTTTTAGAGGATTTACTGACGAATACGTTGTGGACCCTCTAGATTCACGAGCCTATTTTCAAAGAAGAGCTCTCTCTGAACGACATAATCATAATCAACCTCTTAATTTCAACTACATACCACAACCTTCTATTGAATATTTGAAACATCCTAGTCAAATACTTTAGTGAGTTAAAATAGGCTAGTTGATATACCGATCACTCTTTGAAAACAAAGATCAAATCCTACAAGTGCACCTTTCATCACAAACTTCTTAATTCTTGGTTCAAATTCTCCTAACAGGATTCTGACATCCTTTATCATTGGAAGCCACAACCACGAATTAGGAAACATAGTTTTGATCATATTATAAGATTTTCATCTTATTAGATTAAAACATTCATTGATTGCACTCATCAAACTATGATATAAGTTTAGGAGAACATCTTGAAATCATATACCTATTTTTACACGATCACAATACAATAAACTGAAGGAAGATATTCAACAAGAAGATCATACCTCAAAAACTCAAGAAGAAGGTGAAAATAGAGATCCTCATTATAGCGTGAGTCAAAATCCCCTTTTTGAAGACAACATGACCGAAGGAGAAAAGAATCCATTTACTTCTGACAGAGATATGATAAAAACCCTTGAGGATAGTGAGGATGAACAAGAAGAAGAGCGTCACCTTAAAGAAGCTGAACAAGATCCTAAATTTCTCAGAGCAGTAGAAAGGATCGTAGCATGTGACAAAAAAAATATTTCCTAGTTTTGGCTGACAAAGGAGCTAAATTGCCTCATGATTTTGATACTGAGAACATAAAGAGTAAACCTGAGGATACACCCTTATCTGATCTTAGGACCTTGACTCAGCATGTTAAAACACTAGAAGGAAAAATTAAAGATATACAAGGGGGAGCCACAACAAAGACATTTGCTCTCAATGATATCTATCCATATCCCTTTGATCGACGTCTCAACATGATCCTGTTTCCTAAGCATTGTGAAATTCCAAAGTTTGATCATTATAACGGGAAATCAGACCCCATTGACCATATTAGAGACTTTCGAAACATGACTTTAGAATTCGCTCATGAGGATACATACTTAATTCAGTTGTTCCCACGAAGTCTCTGAGGCCAATCTATGAAATGGTTATCAAAAATCACACCTCCTGTCAAAACATTTGAGGAATTGGTCAACGAGTTCATCTCACAATATTCCTATAACATACAACACCAAATAACCATGATTGATCTATGCAAGGCTAAAAAAATTATTGGTGAACCATTCATCACATTTCTTCAAAGATGGAGAATATTGTTTGCTAGATATCCCCGTCATGTTCCTGAAAAGGAAAAGATCACTACATTTATAAACAGCTTGGATCAAGAGATGAGTTATCATCTAAATCTTCATTGTCCTCCATCTTTTTAGAAAATGATTGAAAATGCAATCACAATCGAAAGTGCATTAATCCAGAGGGGGATAATCAAACTTGATAAAGACAATCCTAGCTCCTCAAATCACCACAATGAAAAATCTAGGTTTTTGACTTGCAACAAGAATGTGGTGAATGATGGTGTTGTTGATGCACATCATGTCTCCCGTAAGCCGGTTTTTCTTAGTATTCCTCGCAACAACAACTATAACAATGTCAACTTGGTTACGAATCAAGGAAATGATCCTCCTCCCCCGAGGAATAACCAAAATCCAACTTTCGCTCCAAATCAAGGTAACACCAACAACCAAGGGTATTGTTGAAACAACAATGCCTTAGGCAACACATCAAAAATGAATCCACAATGATCTTCATTTTTCTCCAAAAAAAGAAATTTTACTCCATTGGGACAATCTCTAGAATCTTCCCTTAAAGACTTGATGGCAAAGAACATTATTACCCTACTGCCTCAACGAAACTTCGAACCTAGTGTGAAGCCACCATTGTGGAATGATACTTACTATTGTGAATATCATAGATGTAAAGGCCATCGTACGAATAATAGTCAAGCCTTAAAGAATGCTATTCAATATTTAATCGACAAAGACATTGTCACAATAGAAGGAAACCAACAATCAAATGAAGACCACCAAGCATTTTGAAATCCTTTGCCTAACTATCAAAAGGGTGAGTCTTCTGGAGAAAATGTGAATCATATCGATGAGCATATAATCAATCATATCTACATTGATGATGAGAGGGTTAATGTTATAAAAGTCAGAGAAAGTGGAATATGGAGAAGTTAACGTAACAACAAGGGAACAAGCTAAAGTTGTCCTAAAAGGTGCTCCTTCAAAATCCATTGAGCCACCGCCTCAACATCGATATGAGTTAATCAATCAACTTGGAAATTTTTTTGCTTAGATTTCTATTTTGGAACTTTTGAAGATTTCCCCAGCGCATAAGGAAATTTTAGACAAAGCCCTCATTGAAACAACTATATTTGATGATCTGAATGTGGATCAATTTCAAGCCATGGTAGGACATTTTTCCTCACCCACATGCCTTTCATTTTCTGAAAAAGATGATGTTTCCATGACATATCCCCATAATTCATCATTATACTTAGAAGTCATGGTCTACAAGTTTCATGTCAGATGAGTTCTAATAGATGGAGGTGCTAGTTTGAACATATGTACCATGAAATTAATTTAGGCTTTAGGATTTTCTGAGGATTCCATTGATCCCAGAAGAAAGATTACTATTAAAGCCTATGATGATGAGGAAAGATCATCCAAGGGCCTAATCATGTTACCAATCAGAGTGGGGCCTGTTATCAAAAATACTTTTTGTCAAGTGTTAGACCGTGATCTCGCCTACAACATCTTGTTGGGTTGTCCTTGGATCCACGAAGTGCAAGTTGTACCGTCCACATATCATCAATGTCTTAAGTTTCCTTATGACGGACAAGAGATCACGATACTAGCTAATAATTCTCATAGTCAAACTTGTTCCAACATCAAAGCTAATCAAGACACTTTGGTTCCCAACAATTGAGAAGCACCTGCTAGTACTTCTCCAAAAGTTGATACACAAATCAGTCAGCTAACCAAAACCTTTGACAAGCAACTACGGTTCAAGGACAATGGAGTAGGAGAATATTCTCTATGTTTGGATAATCTTCCTACATCACCTCGGTCACATGGACAACCTTCTATCGCACACCATCATATATCTATAGCATCAACATCCACACAATCACCGAAAGAACCAATCACAAAGTTCAATGGACAATTTATCAAGGAGAAATTCCTGATGGAGGATCCTGAGGATAGCGAAATGCTGAAATGGCTCTATAAAGATGAAACAGTTCTCAATATCAAGTTACCCACTGATAAATATGGTAAGGGATATTCAATCATGCAAAAGATGGGCTATGAGGGTAATGGTCCTATCAGAAAGAGAAAAGGAGTAGTTGAGCCTATTGACCCTCCAAGACTTGCTACAAAAGATAAAACAGGACTAGGCTATGATACTAGCTCAAAAGAAACAACAACCAAACAATTGAATGATACCGTACTCACATTGCAAGAAAGCTCTAATCCAAGGGTAGCATGCTTGACAGCAATTCATAATTTCATTGATAATAACTCTGACACAGACTCTAGAGAATACGAATGGGATACCATCCATAATGATGAATTCTGGAGGGACAAAAAAATTGATGTGATACACAAGTACACGCCTACTCTAATCAAAGGAGAAGGGTCAGGGAACCAACCAAAAGAATCTGAACTACAACGCAACTATGACTCTAGTGATACTGATTCAGATTTAATCGAACAAGACTATCATGAGGATAGTACCATTATTGATCTACCTCATACCTTGGATCCTATAGACACCTCTGTTATGACCATAACCATAGCTGATTTCACACAACCTAATGACCCGCTACTGCTAATATATCTCAATCTCATTGATTGGGATCTATCTGAACTTCTTGATATACCTATGTTTCCAACCGACGAATCTATCATTAAATTCTTTTCCGCAGATGATGTAAATGATTGTTCGACTGGCGATTTTTGGCAAGAAATCCTTAGTCAAGAGAGTGTCAAGTTTCCTAGCTACAAAAGTAAAAATAAAAAAGAAAGATCTAATGGTGAAAACCAAAATTTGGCAGTATTAGATCAAACAAAAGATAAAACAAAGAGTGTATTAGATGGTGAAAACCTTTTTAAGGTGCTATATGATGGGATACTTGACACTCTCCCAGAGCTTTATCATGAGCGATCGCCTATCTTGATTGAGCCTACAAAAGTAGTTAATCTTGAAACTATAGAAAAACTAAGGATTCTATAGTTAGTTGCATCAACGACAGATAAAGAAATACCGGAGTTCATTAGAGAAAATCAAGTCAACTTTGCCTGGTCTTATGCAGACATGCCAGGTCTTGATCCTTATCTTATAATGCATCACTTTTCCATCAAACTAGAAGTTAAACCTGTGAAACAAAAACTTAGAAAGATGCATCCTCATGTTGCACTACTAGTTAAAGAACTTAAGAAACTCCTTGATGTGGGATTTATAAGATCAATTGACTATGTAGAATGGATCTCCAACATAGTTCTTTTATCCAAGCTAGACAAAATTGTTCGAATATGCATAGATTTTAGAGATCTTAATAAGGCATGTCCTAAGGATGAATTCCCTCTTCCAAGCATTGACACTATAGTTTATTTGATGACTTTCCATTCCATGTACTCACTAATGGATGGATTTTTTGGATATAACCAAATCAAGATTGCACCTGAAGACCAGGATAAAACAACTTTCACATGTCCCTGGGGGACTTACTATTGGAATGTCATGCCTTTTGGATTAAAGAATGTTGGGGCTACATATCAAAGAGCTATGACTACAATTTTTCATGACATGATGCATACATTCATGGAATATTATATCGATGACATATTGGCAAAATCATACACAAGAGAAGGACATCTCGAGATATTATCCAAAATATTTGCAAGGTTGGAAAAGTTCAAGGTGTGCCTCAACCCTAAGAAATGTGTTTTCGAAGTCACATCTGGAAAACTCTTGGGATACATAGTTTCAACAAAAGGAATTGAAGTAGATCCCACCAAGGTACAAGCAATCATGGAAATGCCTCCACCAAGGAATATCAGTCAGTTGAGATCACAACAGGGATGACTCCAATCTATACGAAGATTCATTGCACAACTAGCAAATAAATGTCTACCTTTCACACATCTACTATATAAGAATGTTGCTTTCAAATGGGATGATAAGTGTGAAATGGCATTTCAACAAGTCAAGCAGTACTTAATGAACCCACCAGTCTTGATACCACCAAATCCAGGAAAATCACTCATCTTATACATTGTTGCCAAAGAGACATCTTTGGGGGTGTTGTTAGCACAAGAAGACTCTATAGGAAAAGAACATGCAATCTATTATATCGGCTAAACATTAACAGGTCATGAACTCAACTACACTTTCATTGAGAAGGCTTGCCTAGCAGTGGTCTTTTCCTTGCAAAAGTTTTGACACTACATGTTAACTCATACAATCAATCTTGTGGAAAATATCGATCCACTCAAATATCTATTAAGCAAGGCCACATTAACATGAAGGTTAGCAAAATAGGTGACGATCTTAAGTGAGTTCAATATCCATTATATTGATAGCAAAGAAATCAAAGGACAAGTTATTGCTAACCAACTGGCTAAAGAACCCCTACAAGCAGAACATCCCATGCACATTGAATTTCTAGATGTTGATGTCTTCACGACATAATCAAAGCAACCTTGGTCATTATATTTTGATGGCTCATTTACTCAACATGGATTGGGGGTAGGCATACTCTTTGTCACCCCTCAAGGAAATACCATTCCTCGGTCATATCGGCTAATGTTTCTGTGCACTAATAACATAGCCAAACATGAAGCTTTAATCACTAGGCTCAAAATAGCATTGGAATGGAGAATCACAAAAATTACAAGTCTACGGTGAGTCACAGTTAGTCATTAACCAAATCAATAATGACTATCAGACCAAAGATGAAAAATTGTTGCCATATAAGAAAATGGTTGATGATTTCAAGAAATACTTTGTAGAAATCAAGTTCATACAAATTCCAAGGCTTGATAACAAGGCAGCTGACACTATGGCCACAATCGCTTCATTGTTACAACTCCCAGAAACTCAGGCTCGCTACGAATTTTTGGTGGAACAATCATTTACACTTGCCTATGACACACTTGAAAGCAAAATCATTTTACACTTAGTAGGATCCGATTCACCTTGGTATGGAAAAATTTATACCTACCTAAAAGATGATATCTTACCACTCAACTTATCCTATAACCAAAAACGCAAATTTATCTGCCAATATTCTTGCTATACCCTTATCTCTGACACTATTTATCATCGTGGTCTTGATGGTGCTTTACTTCGATGTCTTGAATGTGACGAATCCGATAAGGCTTTACAAGAAGTTCATGGTGGAATTTGTGGTACTCATTCAAGTGGGCTAACCTTATCCAATAAATTGATTAGAATGGGTTACTACTAGCCTACAATAGAGAGGGAATCATTCAATTTTGTAACAAAGTGCTCTAAATGTTAGATACATGGAAATATCATTCATGCACCAACACAGGAAATACAACCATTTGTACCAACCTGTCCATTCTCTCAATGGGGGTTGGATTTAGTTGGCAAGATTCATCCTTCATCATCAAACAGACACAAGTTCATCATCACAGTGATAGAGTATTTTACCAAGTGGATTGAGGCTATCCCTCTCACTAAGGTCACTGGAAAATAAATCTCATCATTCATACTCAACTATCTCATTTGTTGGTATGGCATTCCCAACTCCATAATCACAGATAATGGATGACCATTCAAGAATTAGTATGTTGACGAACTTTGTGAAAGATTCCATATTCAACACAGATAGTCAACACCTTATTATCCACAAGGGAATGGCCAAGCAGAGGCCTCAAACAAAACAATACTAAAATATTGAAGAAGACTGTGAATGATGCAAGGAAAGATTGACACATTCAACTTAATCCCGCATTATGGGCCTACCTAACTAGCATCTGAATGCAAACAAGAGCAACACCATTTGCTCTTGTCTATGGAGTAGAAGCCATTTTTTCACTAGAAGTTGAGATCCCATCACTTAGAGTATCACTGAAAGGCCTCATAATAGATGATGAATACAAAGTTTCTCGATTGTAAGAACTGGAACTTCTTGATGAAAAGAGACAACGAGCAGCTGATCATTTGAAAGCCTATCAACAAATGATGTCTTGCAACTATAATCACAGAGTCAAACTGCGTACCTTTCAGGTTGGTGATCTTGTTCTAAAAGAGAAGCCACACAATCAACAGGATAGAGAGAAGAAAGGAAAGTTTGAACCTAATTGGCTGGGTCTGTACATGGTCATAGTAGTATATGGTTCAAGAGCATACAAATTGTCAACGCCAAAAGGGGACCTATTTGATGAACCCATCAATAGCATGCATCTGAAAAAGTATTAAGTCTGAAATAGTTATCATCATCTATAAAATTCTTGAAGAAATACAAAAAACATCAGAAAAAGTCCCGAAGAAATACAAAAACATCAAAAAAAGTCCTGAAAAAATACAAAAACATCAGAATAAATCCTGAAGAAATACAAAAACAGCAGAAAAAGTCCTAAAGAAATACAAAAACAGTAGAAAAATTCCTAAAAAAATGGTTATCGTAGTGAAAACCTGGCAAACAGGCATCTCGGTAGCGACAAAATCAAATCAAATCAAATCAAATCAAAGAAAATGCAATAAAAACAAATAGTGAAAATCTGGAAAACAGATGCTATTTGTAGCTCTCCATCTATTAGTTCATGTTCTTCACTTGGCTTCTCAACCTTCATTCCATGCATCTTTCCATAATCTTAGGGTTGTACTAGCATCATGTTGCCCTCATTTTCCTAAAAGTGATAACGTCTTACCATGGCTTGATTATTGTACATATTCATTTCAACAAGTTGTGCCAAATATTGGGGGAAAAAGTTGACATACACGGGAGCAACCAACTTTCAGGTTTCACAGAAATAGCTAGACAATGACATTCAATCCAATCATGCGAACAACCAATCAAATCACATGACCAACTATCCAAACATTGATCCATATCACAATGGTTTTTCAGCAAAATACCATATCATGACTCATATCTAGATGATCTAAAATATGAATAATGATTGAAATATCAGTTTTTCACTTTGAATAATGGTTGTTTGATTTTTTGATATCATCTCTCTCTGGAGCACACACAATGATGTACTAAACTAGAGTGGCAAGGAAGGAGGATGATTTTTCTTTGTCTGTTGTCTTGAGGTTAACTATCGATTTGATGAAAATATGTCGTGAAACATGATTTCCAAAGCATATAATTGACGACAGTTCCACATTTGCATTAGAAGGTGGTTAGTTCTTTGTCTGTTTATGCAATAAATGCTTAGGTCATCTCGGTTCAATTATACCTTGATTCTTGTGTTCGCTTGCTATATCAAAAAATCATGAAAGTTGTACTCAGGTCATCATTGGTGCTAATCTCCCCTCTCATGCTTGTACATACTTCCAACATTTTATATGACTCTATGATGATTCAAGAAGGCTACCCATTCATATCA